>JAFFZY010000108.1:0-18459 GCA_018397935.1 Propsilocerus akamusi
AAAGTTTTATTATTTAAAGAACTCTATAAATATCCACTACTTCCAAACTTGTTAGCTGGAATAACGGAGTCTGAAGATGCTTGTGATGAAAATTTGTTTAGCTCACTAATGGCAATTCATCGCCTCGACAATGCAACCTAAATTCTCAACGAAACTGACAATAACAAAGACATTCCATTGTGGGATGACCTTGAAGAGTTTCCGATCAAAAGAGCAAAGGTTTTGAAGTCATTCCTGCAGCAAGGTGTCAACTCAGAAGCCGGTTACGACAATCAAGCCATTTGCAGCCTTCAAGCAATATTCATCCACGTAGCCTAAATGCTCTCATGCTACAAAGGAACAACAAATCCGAAAATGTCTTTTGAATCCAATCACATCATTTATAAGTGCTCTAAATTTCTGAGTTTAGACATCGCGAGGATAAGCTTACACCAATCAGTAAGCACATACATAAAGTAAACCAATTCCGATTATGAAGCTGAATTCGATTTCCTGCTTATGCCAAAGGTAACAGGAAGGACTCCATATGCTCAAGTGGATATTGCAAAGCTAGGAATCCCAGTTGATAGTATTCTTGCGGATCCAACATTCAATGCTCCTGGAAAGATTGACGTGCATTGAAAGATTGACGGAGTGGAATATTTCTTTCAGCTCTTAACACAAGGAATAATTCAACGATCAAGTGGTCCGATGCTGCAAAATACAGGTATCGGTTGGATCATTGGTGGCAAGTTGGAAGAAGTAAGCTCAAATCAACGGTTATGCAACGTCAATACTCTGGTAAAACACGCTCTGGTATATCACCCATAATGTTCTGTGGGTCGGACCGACAATTCAAACTGGAGTTTTCGAGCAGCTGTTGCAATTTCGGCAGCATATAATCGTTACTCAAGCGGCTTGGGTCATTCTCGATTTCCCGCTTTTCGAGGAAACGGGAAATCCCCGTTTCAAAAACGGGATATTTCCCGTTAAATTTCCCGTGTATTTCCCGCCTTGAAATAGAAATTTAGATTTATTTATTAAGAAAATGTGGCTTTATTCATTTTTAGCATTAAGTATTCCATCTATTTCAGTTCTGTTGAGGGGTACTCAGCTTTCAGACGTTCTCAAAAATTAGCTCCGTGAATTTTCATCAAATTTCATTGGAAATATTAATAAAATAGCTCTATAAAGTAGCCAAAAGTGTAACACAACATAAAACAAGCCGATAAGAATCAAAATTGCGTAGGATCGATAAGAAAACGTGAAAATAAAAAAACAACGTGTTTAAAACAAAGGACTTTCGCCCCAACGCGGAGCACCAATAGAGTAATTACAACAAATGAAGAGCACGCATTGTTAATGGACCATTGCTGACGTCATCATAGCAGCTAGCAAAAATGAGACACGATAAATTTTGCCCCTCAACAGAGCTCACAACAGCATGGAAGGACCATGCACCGATAAGAATCAAATATTTCTCTCAAAGATAAGAATCACAAATACTCGTTCAACCTAATACGAAATTATCGAAAATTGGAAATAACCGAATTTGAAATGAATTTTCAACAAAGATTGTCATTCAAAGTGAATAACATCGATTGGAATAATTAACCCTCCCAAGACGCCCACACCGATGACGGACTAGGTCGACATTCATCCTAAAAAACGTTCAAAGATCAAACCAAAATATGACATAAAATCACTAAAACCGCTCTTTCTTTAATCCTTTCAAAAACGTGATGATGGAAAATTTATAAAATGGTATCCGATTCAATTCAATTCAGATTTTATTTACCGTCCCCAAAATTAGTATCCATTATTATAAGAATCCTTAAGCGATCAAGAAAACTGTCTACCGTTAAAATCGAACTTAAATTACTTAATCAACTTCTTCTCACACAAATTGTACAAGAATAAGAAATTTTCTAACATTTTTTTTTGTAAAATTAATAATTTCCGTCCTTTAAAAGCCTAAAATGAGCTGTAAGGACGTTAAATAAAACATTTTAAAATTCCATCTATTTTTAACGTCTTCCAACAATGCAAGTTCTTTTCCGTGCTCTTTCTTAATAAATTACATATATACATATATATAAATTAAATAATGGTACGATGCCATTTTTGTATATGGAATGATGGAATTAAGGTGACATGCGAGTCCTTTCGTCGAATTATCTGTCAGCTTTAGTATTATTTCGCAGGTGAGCACATTACAGCGGCCACTTTTAGTGCCATTTATATAAATTTTTGTAAAATATGTCCACACTTATGATGTCATTGCCATATTTACGTTTTTTAGCAGTAGGTATTAAGTACTTAAATTACGGGCTAGAGCAAGTAGGCGAGAGAGAAGGCGACGTGTTTTCACTGAACTCATTTAAAATACAATTTAACAGTTAATAATTATATGAGGGAAAGTTTTCTGAAAATTTTATTAATGGTTTCTGTAAAAATTTAACAAAACTGGAGAAGCGGGGAAAAAAAAGTGAGAATGTCTACTCAAGCCGATATCGAAAAAATGTATCGACAAATTGAGTTATTTCAATATCAAAGGAAATTGCAACGAATCATTTGGAGACACAATCCGCATGAAACATTAAAAGTATTTGAGTTCAAGACGGTCACTTACGGCATATCGTCAGCATCATTTATTGCCACCCGATGTCTGAAGCAGCTTGCGATTGAGCAACGATCAAAGAATCCAGTCATTGCGAGAAACATTGAACAATGTTATAAGCTCAGCTCAAATGAAACTACGCAAGTGGAATTCAAACTCTATTAATTTTATTGAATCAATTGTAGCTGATGATCGTGAAGAAGAAAAACTCGTGAAGGTCCTTGGAATCAAATGTCTGATGGACACACAGTCTGACGAAATTTTATTCATGATCAAGCCCATTGACACATTAACAGTGATAAAGCGCAAGGTTTTTCCGCTTTCCGAAATTGCCAAAATCTACGATCCAGAAGGTCTGGTTCTGTTCAAATTGAAATGTTTTATGAAACGTCTCTGGCAAATGAACATCACTTGGGACTGCAAATTATCAGAAGAAGTAGCTGAAGAGTGGCGTAGCATCGCGCAATCAATGGCTATGAAAAACAAAATAAGAATCCGAAGGCAAGCTCTTATAAGTTCGTTCATTTCTGTTCGCATTATCGCATTCTCCGACGCATCAATGCTGGGATTTGGCACGAATGCTTATTTGCGCTCTGAAGCCAAATCCAGAGTCGAACTATCCGAAGTAAAAAAATTAGCTATGTAGACTGTAACTTTGCGGAGCAGTTTTGATGGCTGAATTAGTAGACAGAGTTAAGAAATCATTATCCATTCAATTTGCAAAAATAACGTGCGTAATGGATTCCACAGTTGCTCTCAGCTGGCTGAAGCAATCACCGTGTCAACTGCAAACATTTACCGCCAATCGAGTTGCAAGCATTCAAGAATTGTGTCCTGATACAAATTGGCGACATGTCCGAAGTGAAATGAGCCCAGCTGACTACATTTCTCGTGGTCTAATGCGTATTGACATCATCAACAACTCAACATCATCAATTACATTTACTTGGACAACCCTATTAAAAATATTGTTGTTTTTCCCGCATTTCTTGACTGTCACAAGAATTTCGATTTGTCAATTACTAAATTCAAGTTTTAAATATAGGTGCCAAGGGAAGCACAATAATTAAGGAAGATCAATAAAGCCATTCATAAAATGGTTTTTTATGCTATCAATTCACCAATAAAATATAGCATTTTTATAACGTAAAACCAAGAAGATGAATGTCATCCCAGCCGATGAAATTCAAAATACAGTCCATTCGCAACTGACCACTTTGCGTCAACAAACATGAGATTAATAAGTACATTTGTGAAGTACATGATTTTTAATATTTTCTCTCTTCAAACTCTCGTGATGTTTCACAAATTATTATACTTGTATATAAATACTTAATACTTGGTCGACATTTGTTTGTAGCAACGTCTCAAAAAATCTAGGTCGTAATTCATGTAATGTCTTGGAGTAGGAAGGACCTTCGTTCACATGTATATGAGCATAATCAATGATGCCATCAGAATTACAATCGACACTGCACAATCAAATGTAAACACCGCAAATGTAATTTTGTAATAATTCGTGATAATAATTCTCGCATAATTTGACGACTTTGTGGTTAAAATCGTGACACTGCGCAGTCAAAATTGCGCAAAGGGACCAAAGGTGAAGAATTTTTTTTCCCCACATGGAAGAAAATAATCAAAACGGGAATAGCACCCTGGACAGGACTGGAAGCGATAAGAAAAATGGCAATTTTTCCCCGTCACCCAAGTCCTTTAATTTTTGGATTTTTGTACTAATTATAGCTTATAAATAAATAAATAAAAATTTTCAATTCGATTAGCGTTTGCAATCACCATCAACAAAGTTCAGGGCTAATCTTTAGAATTACCTATGTGGTTTAGATAAACACGGATTGTTTCTCATATGGGCAATTATATGTTACGTGTTCTAGCTAGAGTAGTCAAACCAGAAAATCTCTATATCTATACAAACAATGGAATGACAAAAATATTGTATGTCCACAAGAATTGTGAAATTAATATTTGAAATGTGTGCTGTCTTTTTTCTTTCTTTTTCATTTAACCAGACCAGACTGAGCCATAGTAACGCGTGGCAGGTAATGCTAGGTAGTAGTAAAATAAATGAAAAAAAAAAATAAAATAAAATAAAATGCAAAATAATAATAACAATATAACATATTCTTTCAGTTGTTGAAAATTGAAATCTCATTAGTCTTCAGGAAAAATTGCAATCTTATTCAATTATACTTCATTTACTGCAATCTTCAATCAAAAAATTCATACCACTACATGGCTACTAGATTTACACATTTTATGATTTCTTTCATTTCATCAAATCTATATAATATAAAAAAAATGTATAGTTTGTTCTTATCCCAAATCTCCCAAAGTTCTTCAAATTTTGACATAACGGTAACGTTGGCATTCGCATACGAGCGTGTTTATACATACCTACCTACATTATATAGATGTCACACCTGACAGGTAAAAATCAAGTCGTCGTCTTCACGAGTTTTTATGTAATATACAAATTTGTTAACGTTAACAACAACTTTAAATGTATACGATTATCCATTCTTACATATGTAAAACCGAGTGACATTAGATAGATAGTAGTACGGCGGAATAAACAGCCGATGGTACCCGACACAAAGATCTATTGTACCTCCCATGTTCCCTTACTTAAAGGGTGTCTGGAAAACTCTGGTATATCCAGGTCTTTCATGAAATTGAGGAACTTCCGTATTTAATGGATATTTCCAAATTGCTATTGTTGAAGTGCTTTTGATGCTTTGAATCAAGGATTTACAATTGCATAGGACGTGTTCATTTGTTTCTTTGCATTATTTGCAGAATAAACAATTCAGATTTGTTGTAACCGTCATATTGAACGATGATACCATGGGCGACAGTGTCCTGTTAGTAAGCCTGTCAGTATACTTAGGTTTCGACGATTCATACTGAGTTCTCCTCAGTGTGTTTGTTATCTATTGTTTTGATGAAGATCTTTGAAATCCTCATTTCTTTTTGTTCTTCCCAGTTTTTCAGGTGTTGTTTCTTTATCCAGTGTGCTACCTAGTTTTCCCTTTATGCCTGACTCATTCTAACGTAAGGGTTGCCTCTGCCATACGCGAGCCCTTTTTTGCAAGTTGGTCTGCTATTATGTTGCCTTCAGATCACTGTGGCCCGGGATCCACATAAGCACAACTTTGTTTTTTGTACTGATCTCTTATAGGTTCTTTAGGCAGTTGAACACGGTTTTGCTTTTTGTCTTAGTAGAGTAAAGAGCTTTCAGTGCTGCTGGGCTATCACTTAGTGTATATATCTATTTCGATCCAAGGGACCCTATACATTTCTGAGTACAATATTCAACCGCATACACTACTGCTTGAAATACGCTTGCGTCATTTCCTAGGTTGATCAATACCTCAACTCTTGGGTCTGCAAAGTATATTCCTGCACCTGTTACTTTTTCATTCTTAGAGGCATCTGAAAATAAGATAACTGATCCCTCATTGAAGTTTACTCTTTCGAGCGTTAATTCTTGTCTATTTTTTTGATTACCACTTCAAATTTGGATTCGAAGCAGTATTGTTTGATGAGCTTATCAGACTTAATCTCTGTTATGATCCTTTTTCAAGGAATTTTTTACTAAGATGTGTCCCATGTTCCTGTTTTTTATTGCCATGAGCCTAGAGAGGCGAGCCGTGCAGCTGGCAGCTGAGCTGAGGCCTCCACCACAATGTGTATGGAGGTAGATTTAACAGTGCGTTCAGAGCTGCATTTGGTGTGCTTTTCTTCGCACTCGTGATAGCTAATTCCGCCTTTTTTTTGTTTTGCGGTCTTTGTTTCGGTAATCTCCCCCATATAATGACCGTAAGTGATTCTTAGTATTATGACTTTGGAGTATATCCACATTGATATCTTTGGTTTTAAACCCCAAGTCTTTCCAATCACCTGCCTGCAGGCCCAGAAGGATCTGATTGCTTTGGAGATTACATGGCTCAATTCCGTGTAAATTTTGAATCCAGGTGTACTCCCAGATTCTTGACGTTATCCGAGAGGCTAATTGCCTCACCGAAAAGTTTTGGTTTCTTCATACCTTCTATCCTACGTTTGGTGAGTGGAATCAGTGTTGATTTATTTGGGTTGATAGTAAGTTTTTCTTCTCAACACCAATTTTCAGCAACTCTTAATGCGTTTTGCATTATATCTGAGACTGTGGAGTTGCACATTCCTGTTACGAAGATTACAATATCATCCGCATAACCTTGTGCATAAATGCCTCCTGCTTCGTTCAGTTTTTCTATCAGATCGTTTACTACGAGGCACCATAGAACGGGACTTAAGCATCCTCCTTGCGGGCAGCCACGGATAGATTTGATCATAACTGAGTCACTAAATAGGCTTGCAGCTACTCTTCTACCCCGTAGCATCCCGCAGATCCATCTTATGAGATAGTTTCGTGCTGCTTTTTCTAAGTTTTCAAATGCAGTATTGTCAAATGCTCTTTCGATATCTAGGAATGCATGAGCCTTGCATCATGTATGTTAGAACTATGGATTTTCAATCCTCGTCACTAGGTGGTGAAGATCAGTTTCTATTGACTTTCTTGGCTGATAGGCAAACTGATATATGTGTAAAGGTTTTTTGGCCAAAACCATGTCTCGAATGTGCCGCCTGTAAACCAGTTTTTCCACGGTTTTTAGGGGTCGAGGTGCCATCGGCTATTTAATCAGCCGCTTTAACTATCTATCTAAGAATCACTCTGAAAACCAACATATCATCAACTCAAAATGGTGCAAATTTTTGCACCGGGCATTTACAATAGTTCCCGGCTTAAGCAGTAGGGATCACGAAGAGTCTAGAAGAAAATCTAGAAGAAAAAAAACGGAAAGGAAAAATAAAATGAGACGTGATGAAAAAGCAATTTTCAAGCATAAGCTTGAAAATCAGAGGAGATTTCAATGATGGGTATTCCCGTCGGAAAAGTTTTCTGTCACATAAAATTCCAACATCAGCACTCAAATACTTTTATGAGACGTCATCAGAATTTATTGGTATGGAGCAAATTTGGAACATGAACTCAATTTAAAGTTCATATCTTATATGAACATCTTTTGTTATAACAATTACTTAATTTGGAATTATTTATGAAGTGGAATAATTATCGATCCAATAAAACTCGCAGTTCAAAAAGCTACTTAGCTTTACTTTTTCTTTTATAATTTCCCAATTTTCCAGCATAATTGGGGATGTACAACAAAATTACCTACCATAAAAACGTTTGTATTTTTACGATTGTTATTTGAGCTTAGGCAGTGATTCTCAGACTTTTTTTGACGACGGAACCCTTAACCCCAATGATTTTTTCGGCGGAACCCCAACAATTAAAAAGGTTAAAAACGAGAATTGCAAATTAAATTTTATTTTGATACTTTTAACTGGCTGTGTGACATTGACTTTCACAGAAAATTTTTTCGATTCTTGGTTCAATCGTTGACAAACAAACAAACGTCAGCGCTGAGAATCCTAGCTCACACAAATAGCAAGTTGCAAATGCCATTTGTCCATTTTCTAAATTTTTTATTGAAAAGGCATTTTAAAAATAAAAAAAGAAGAAGTCTTACTTTGCTGAGGTAATAATTAGAACCCCATTTGGAAATCAATGGCTTAGGGTGTGACCGACAACATATGGTGTATGTTTGTCGGTGTTTTTCTTATTAGTGATGATTTCAATTTCACAGCAGATTCTTTACCACGAAATAAACGAATTTCAGCGAGATCAATAACGGTTTTAATATAAGCAATTTCATATACAACATGATGCTGAATCCGTTTCAAAAAAATAAATTGTGGCAAAATGCAAACGTTGTCGCTTCGACACATTTTTTTTTATTTTTTATTGTTACATTGTATATGGTTATGCCTTTATGCTCATATAAATATGCTCTCGTCATTCCCGTTTTTGGCAAATATCCTATGTAGATAGGTAAACGTTGTGTGATTTAAAAAGTGTCGTTTGTTTTTATGTGTTGTTTCATCGTAGTTCATTTAAATGGACTTTATATCGAACCCCTCAAACCATGATTTCGTATTCAAAAATTGCATGTTGAAGGCGCACGATCTGCATTTTTCGGTATCAACATATCAACGGTAGATTTCAAACACACTGACGATTAACTGGAAGATTTCAAAAAAAAAAAAAAAAACCACGAACATTTGGAAGCATTGTAGTGAGCAGCAGGACAAATCTTTCGTGCAGGACAGCAGCAGATGGTCAAAAGCAACGAAAGTAGTATTTGTTTGAAATGGTGCCGAAGAAGCGAAACTGTAGATTTAAAAATACAGTGAGTTTTCTCAATATTATTCCGAATATTATATTCAATGCAACTCTCGTCTGCGGCCGCCAATTTTATTAGGAGGACAAACGTTTCATTTTCAAAGCGAAAATATTTTGAAATGAGGTAAGATTCGTGCAAATATATAGAACTTGCTTTTTTAGAATACTTTTAGACTTTCAGAAGTTGTTTCTGCTTGCGAGTCATTTGCACCAATCTCCTATGCTGAAAAATGGGACAATGTGGGTCTTTTAATTGAGCCTTCTTCAGGACTAAACATAAAGAAAATCCTTCTTACAAACGATCTTACCGAAACAGTCCTGAACGAGGGAATTGAAAACAAAGTGAATATGATTATTTCATATCATCCACCAATTTCAGTGTGTTCAAGAGGTTGACAATGTCCAGTTGGAAAGAACGTATTATCATCCAATGCTTAGAAAATAGGATCGCTGTATACAGGTAAATAACACCTAATTAATTCTCTCAAATGAAGTCTAAATATTATTGTTCAATAAGTCCTCATACCGCCTGGGACCATTGTCCTAATGGAGTAAATTGCTGGTTGGCAAAGTCTCTGCCAGCTTCAGTAATAAGCCCAATCGTTCCTAGTCAAATCAATCCAAATTTTGGAGCCGGGCGTATTGCGAAAGTTAATGGCACATTGAATCTGAGGGAGAGCATTGATATCGTGAAAAGATACACCGGTTTATCAGATGTGCGTGTTGCGGTATCTGTCAGTGGATCAATGGAATCACCAATCACTAGATATGCGGTTTGTGGTGGATCTGGCGGATCTGTCCTGAAGGAGGTTTCATCACCAATTGATCTTTACATCACGGGAGAGCTTAGCCATCATGAATGCCTTGAAGCCATTCATAGAAATATCAATGTCATCACACTTAACCACTCAAATTCTGAACGTGGCTTCCTGCCAGTGTTCCGGAGCATCCTCATGAATATTCTATGCAACGACATTGAAATAACTATTTCTAGTCAAGATGTTGATCCTTACAAAACATACTAAATTTGTTTTTTTTTTTTTTTTTTTTTTGTAGTAATTTTTATTTTAGATATTAAATTTGCATTTGTTCTCAGAGGAATACATCTTTCTTCCTTTAAAATACAGGGAGGGGGGTTTTGCAATTTTTTAGAGAAAAATAAGTATGAAAGAAAAAAAATCAAACATGTGTTCAGAAAATTAAGGCCTTGCACCCCATTTCGACAGGACTTTTAATCCCATTTCCAGATATTCTTGTTTCGA
Organism: Propsilocerus akamusi; assembly: GCA_018397935.1. Classification (NCBI taxonomy): domain Eukaryota; kingdom Metazoa; phylum Arthropoda; class Insecta; order Diptera; family Chironomidae; genus Propsilocerus; species Propsilocerus akamusi. The sequence goes on from JAFFZY010000108.1 coordinate 10,169, forward strand.
CATCCAAAACTCGTCTTTGTTTTTGTTCAATCCCGCCAGTACGGCTCCACCAATGAAAACCATGTCCTTTCTTCTCGGTGGATCGTCAATACGAATCTTGAATTTGGACAATTTGTCGATGTCATTTTTTAGAACACGCTCTAAATAGAGTTGTTTTATTTCCCGCTCGAGTCGTGATGGCAGACCAGGGTACATAGTTGATCCACCAGACAATACAATTCTTTTGTACAATTCCGGGCGCATATCCATGTCGGCTGCTTGAATTGTATTAAACACCAGCTCAGCAATTCCTTGCCCTTCAACATTGATTAAATGCGGCTGGAAGAGAGCTTCAGGCGCTTCAAAACGTTCACCGCCAACCTTAATGACACGACCATCGGGTAATACATAGGATTCAACAAGTACTGTTGTTTCGAGGGCCAAACGCTGTTCCATCTCAATGTCGTATCCAATATAGCACAACTTTTCCTTCATCATACGGACCGTTTCAAAGTCAGCTGAATGATTGAATGCATATCCGCGAAGTAGCAAGAGCTTAATGAGATACTTTGTGATATCACGTCCAGCAATGTCCAAACGCTTGGTAAGGTGTGGCAGTGCATATGACTCATAAACCGGACAAATATGTGTTACACCATCGCCAGAATCGATAACCACACCAGAAATGAGACCCTGGGCGTAGAGGGTTAGTACAGCCTGGATGGCAATGTATGTTGAATCAAATCCGTACTTTTCAAACATCACCTCTATCATTTTTTCGCGATTTTTCAACGGATTCAGCGGTGGTTCAGTCAACAGAATTTTTGTGTTATGAGGATCGATGTTCATTTTTTTAGGACCGAACGTATAGTCCCAAACATGACACATATCCTCCCAATTGCGCACCATTCCATTTTCCATGGGATAAGAAACTTCCAGCATTGATCGCAATTGTGATGCTTCGTCACCAACCATCAGGTCCTTAAAAACAAAATAGATAATTAATAAGAATTCTTTTAATTCCCAAACACTGAGTGAGGACCGGAGGCAAAAATGCTGAAACAGACAATATCCAGCCGTTTATAAAGCTTTTTATTACTCACTGGCAGCGTAGATGTTCCAGCATCCTAATTTTTAGCCATGAAATTTTTTAATATTTTTAGGATATTTTAGTCAATTTAATTTAATTTTTTTACTTAATGCCGACAAGTTAGAAGTTAAGTAGAGTTAAGCGTAAAAAAAGAGCAATAAAAAGAGGATGAAAAACAAACACTAAAACCAGCGGAAACGAAAACCCAAGAGAAACTTACATCAACGTGTAAATTCTGTAGTTTCGAACAAAATGATAAAAAGTGAAGTTCCATAGTAATAGATATCCAAGGGAGAAAGTAATTTAACATATTAATACGGGTATTAGCGGTTGCATGACTCACTTTTACTTCAATATCACCAATTTTATTGACCGCTCTGATTGTGGGCCGACCGACCATCGATGGAAAAATATGAGCTGGAAAATTGCTTCCTGCATAGCCACATTTGACGAACTTAAAATAAAAAAGAAATTAGGATAATGCGAGATAATGGATTAGAAAATGATTTAACAATTTTTTCTCTTATCAGCGAAAGGTGCCCAACCCGCTTTACTTATTGCGGAAACTATCGCAGTTGAGTTGGAGCAAAAGAAAAATACTTACTCCAGTCCCATTATCACACACGATTACATTTCTTCCCTGGCTATCCATTATGTGCTGATTAACTGAGTTCAATCCTATCATAAAATTTAAATAAAATTTTATATTCAGTATACCCCCTCTAATTGACAACCTGGAAATCGTGCCAATGTGGTCTATTTAGAGGGGTAATCACGCTGGAAAGGCTACGAAATTTTGAATAAAATCAGTAAAATGCGAGTAAAATGTATATTTTGATATTTTATCGATATATATATACGTAGTTATTGTTGCTGTTTCTCAGCAGAAGTTTTCAGATCCTCGGCCATCATCAGGTTCATCCAAAAAGTCACCCACGAGCTCTCTCTAATGAAATTGGTGCATTGGCATTATCAGAACGACCTAACCTGGAAAACTATAGTTAAAGGTTTTAACGAGAATCAGGCAGGGCGCTTTAAAGAGACAGTCGCTCAACTCATCTCAAACTTACTCAACACTTATCAGTGCATTGAAATTATGTTAGTTGCTGCAGAAACAGAACCTTGCAAAATATTTGATGCTACCTAGCGTATGAAGACAGCAATACAATTTCAAAACAAATATTGCTTGCTGCAATAAAGCTTATTATTGATAAGACGGTTCAAATGTTTCAGAAATTTGGAAAGGTATCGATATCTTTGAAGGAATTGTAAACTTTATTTAAGTGCCATTAAATGTCTTCAGCTTCAGCTAGGATCGCAATTTGTCGTTCAGACAATTCTGAAATGTTTCTGGAAATGGAAATTCAAATGGAAATTCTCAGGCGCTTAATAAAGTTTTGTTGATGCTGTTATCTATTGTTCAGCAATCAGGTTCAACAGCAAACATGCTTATGAGTGATATCTTGAAGATGATTCTTGACGAACTCTTACCGCAGGAACAGAGTCAACACGTAGATATTTGAATCAATCTCTATACACTTTTTGATGCTATTTTGCAGAATCATTGGAATTATTTATTTTCAAAAACCAGCGAGTAGTTTGACTGGTGGCAGAAATCTTCAAGTCTGAAATTGAAATTCAAAATTGTTGAACGGAAATCAAGAACTTTCCAAAATTTCAACGGTTTTTTTTTTTCGCTCTGATGATGGCAAATTAAAAATTGCCGAAATACGTATAAGCTAAAATAAAAGACTTAGCATTGAAGACGAACCAAAAGTGAAGAAATCAAAATCGTTAATAATATTATGTTCGTCTTCAAAATGTTAAAAATTCTATTCTCGTAATAAGAATGCACTAATGGAATCGTTTGTTTCAATCGGGTATTCTTCAGAGGTTAAAATCATTCAGCAGATTTGCGAAACTTCTGATTTGCCAACATTTTCTAACTCTATGCAAATCCTAGTTCAGGATACGATTTATAGTCAGTTTTTGAATTGATTACTCATTCCTAATTAAACATTTTGCATTCATTTGAAATTGGTGTCGCCAATGAGGCGGCTAACTGGCGCCAATGGCGGTTAGTAAATTGAAAATTGAATTTGTCTCGCTCAATTTGTTTCACTGAAAGTTTCACGTTAAGAATTAAATGTAATTAACATTCCGCTTTGTGTATCAGTTTTTAGTGCTTCTGGTTTTACTCACGCTCAGCGGAGTGGCATTACATTGATGCCTTGAAGGCTTTTCATCGTGCATTCATTTATGGCATTCGAAGCCGGCAACTTTTCATACTTTTTACACTTTTCAATTTTTGAATAACATAGAATTAATTGACTAATTAAGTAAAAGCCAAGAAATAAAGAAAAGCTCTTACTGTAATTGCATCACCAAAGCAATGTTAATCCAGAGCTAAAGTTTTGTGACCTATTTTTGTGTGTGATCGATGTATCGCAAGTATCTTAAAGCGAGAACAAAAATGCGACGAAAGACGTCGATTTGCTCCATTCGTTTGACACTCAATTTATGTTGAAAACATAAAAAAGAGTATTCATAGACTTGTGAAGAATGTAGGAGAAGCGTAGGGGATGGGAGGTGTTTAACGGGAAATCACCCTGGACAGAACTGGAAGCCATTAGAAAAATGCAATTTTTCCCCCGTCACCCAAGGCCTTTCATTTTTGGATTTTTATACCTCTTCACCATTCTGCACGAGTCGCCCTTTTCTCAATACTGAGAAGGCTTATAAATAAAATGGATACTAAAGAGAAATTGCAGCCTCAAGCAGCAATTTTTTTTATTTATTTTTAATTTTCCTTTTTTAATATTCACTTTCCGCTTTCAATGACCCGAAATTCAGGGCTATCGTCCTTTTATAGTGTATGGTGTATGACACTTTTAAAGTGCACGTCACTTTGATTAGAAGGTAGTACAATTCTTTAATACTTATCCTTAAGATTTAGCCTGAGTAGTGAGATTAGTGAGAAGAAGAGAAGGAATGCAATTTCCCCTGATAGCATGTTGGAACATGTTCATCTTGATTAGAATTTTTTCTAGCTTTTTGATGATTTCGTTATTCTGGTAGCTGTCACTGATAGAATAGCATGGTGGTAAAAATCAGATCTCAGCAGTGTGATTATTGATCATGCTCGCAATTTCTCGCAATAGGCTTTGCAATAGGACACAGAACATTCTGAAAAAGAAGAAGCAAAAAAGTTTGCAGCAAAAATTTTACCATTCATTGAGCTTATTGAAACAAAGTGATTTTGTCTTTATTACATCTTTATTACTTAAGAATCTGGAAGTTTTTACAAAAAATGAAGGGTTTTGGTTAGCTGATCATTTTTTGTATAATTTTAGAGAATTCAAAATTTAATTGTATTAAAAACTTTCATCATCGATTGTAACTTTTCCGACTCGCAAATCTAGTATTTAATATCCTTAGCCCTTTTCGTCTACCTAGATCTTGATTCAAATGATTTCCATTTTCGATTTTTGCGATTGAACGAACCATCAAACTGTAGTGGCTTTATTTAAATTTTTATACTTTACAAACATAATTACAAATTCATACTTCGGACATTACTAAATATTGACATACACGGGAAACTATATTTCAACTTGACACATGAATATAACCACAAGTGTACAAAACCTCTTACTGTCTTCATACTCATGCTTATGACTTTTTTGCAGATTTGGTTTAAACATTTGAAAACAGTAAGGTTTTGACACAAATTTGAAACCCATAATTTTTTGCTTTCGTAAATCCAACAAATTAACAATAAAATATCTCTTCTCCAATCATCAAACAACAATTCCATGTTTCCTCAAAAAACCCGGTTTCATCTTTTTTAACAAAATATGCAGCATTGTTACCTAAAATAGTAAGAACGAGATTTTCCCGAACAGTTTACTGATTACATAGTAACTCTTAGCAATTCTTGTTAATTACTAAAGTTCCTGCCACGCGTTGCTGTGGCTCAGTCTGGTCTGGTTTAAATGGAAAATAAATAAAAAAAGAAGCAAACGTTTCAAATATGTTTATTTTCACAATGCTTGTAAGCATACACAATTTTTTTTTGTTGTTCCATTCTTTGTATAATATATAGAGATTGCCTGGTTTGCCGACTCAAGAACATTCAAAAATAATGGTCCATGTGAGAAACAATCCGTGCTTATATTAAACCGAACGATTCTAAAGATGGTCCTGAGCTTTATGATGGTGGATCGCAAAACGCAAATCGAATTGGGAACTGCAATCTCTTATATTGAAATGGCATATCCGTTGGAATCATACAAATGCGAGAAATAAGAATATCTTAACGTTTGAAAGGGCCTATTGTTAGGATTGATGCTTCTATGACGTGGCTCATTAATATTTTTGACTGCAAGTCGTGTGCCATGGCATTGTTTTGGCTGATAGATATTTTGCAGTGTCGAACGACTTGTATGCGTTTGGCCTGTTAAGTTCGTCTTTGTTCTTGGCCGCCAATCTCAGTTAATCGTGATTCTTATAATTGGCTTGGAGTATTGGAAAAACATTTTCCAACCAATCTTTTTATCTTCGCTAAATTGTAGAAGTTTGAGGCAATGAAATTCGTATTGAAGTCAGATCAACCACTTTTCCGTTCCCAATTTTCAGCTGAGAATATCTCAGCTGATCGGTTTTGATGAATTTGTAGAAAAAGCTTATTAAGGAAAAATGTCTTAATGAGATTTATTCCGACTTTATTCTGAGAAGATTCTACGAAGACAAACTACAAAGTAATGTCACTCGCTCATGGCAGTAACATTGTCTACCAATCAAATGACGCAAGAAAATGCAATCTGCATTAACAAGGATATTAAAATGATTCCAATGTCAGACTATGGTACACTGGGATGAAACAACCATTAAATAATGTTTGAAGAGAGGGCTGGAAACGAGGAGAAAATCATTGTCTGCTCGGCATACTTTCCTTTCGATACCGCAGTACCTCCACCAAACACGAACATAAAGCTTGTAAGCTACTACAAAGAAAAGTAACAAACGGGTAATACTTGGCTGTGATGCTAATGCCAATGCCACACACATACATGGGTAAGCACGGGACGCAAAATGGGGGGAAACAATGAAACAGTGTATTTTCCATTTTTTCAACCTTAAAATCCAAATTTTAATCTATGTATAGATATACTATAAACAAGCGATTTTTAATGTTTTATTTTATTGAAATAAATTTTAGGTGCACTCAAGGTAAATAAATATACCAGGTAGGACGGACTAACCCAATAACATTAAAAGAAATCGCGTTTACGTGTTAGTCGTAAGCAGTTTTGGTCCGGCAACAGGGGAAAATCGTATGGTTTTTTTTTTCGACTTTTTCAGCCTTTCTGCGTTCCCTTCGGTTGATTTGCTTGAAAAAAAAAAAAAAAAAAAACAAAAATAACATTGATTTTTTCCCCATTTTCACTCGTTTTCCGCATTATTTAACAAAAAAAACTGTATAAATTGATGCGTATCACACAAATCTCTATTGGGCAAGCATGCCTACAACAAAAAAAAATCAGAAAAACAAACTCTGGATGGCTTCCTTTGGACATTGTCAACAATAGAAGACATTGAGTATATTTATTACCTGGGTGTACTTTCTGCCCACTTCATGACGAAAGCACTCTCTTTTTTATACGTTATACGCTTTATCGAGGCTTTTATTTAACTTGCTTTTCATGTATGTATGTATGTTAGTCTGGTTCAAATCTTGCAACTGATTTTTCGACCACTTCCAATAGTTCAATCTTTTCGGAATTTTGCATGTGAGTCTATTTTAGATGACAATACAACCTTTCAAGATTATTTCAATAATCTTGTAACTTAAATATGCTAATTAAGTAAGATTTAAGTTGAGTAACATCAAACAAGAGAGCAGAGAGATTATCTGGTTCAAATCTTTAGTCACTCATTTTCTGATATTAAAATAAATTCAAAATTCACCATTACAAAACTAAGAATAATATATTTTAATGTGATGATAGATATTATTATAATATTATATATCGCAAATGAAGATCCTTCTATATGCATTGTTTAAATAAAGAAATGAGGAGTTTTTATATTTAGAAGAATAATATTTCTTAAATTTTTATTTTTTTTTAAATACGCTTTTATTTTGTTCGCCATAGAAATAAACAGATATTTTAATAAAATGGACTAAAAAGGAGAGAAAATAAATTTTTACATGACTGATTCAAAGAACCTGGGTAATCTATAATGTTTTCACTAAAAAAAAAGCGTGGGAGGCTCGATGTAATGGAGAAATATGGTATGATGAGTCAAATGAGTAAAATATGTATGACACTCGCAAATTTTTGCTTATCCACCATCAAAAACGCACGAGAACTGTGTCATAAAAGAATCAGAACTCGAAGATGACGTTTTTTCCCATTACAACCGAATTGGGGCATAATTGTAAAGGCAGCAAGGCCAGGAAATATTACAGTAGAATGTAATGAACCATCAACAGTTGAAAACATCTAAGGTTAGGCGGCGGTAACAATTATCAATTATCCAAATTATGTAATCTATGGTAAGACTATCAGGTTATCGGGCAATGATCAGTCAAACCCAACCTGGAATAATAGAAATTTTGAGCATGCACGAGGAAATCAAAATTCAAACCCTTTGATGTTGATCCAAAATGGCCGATCTGTTGAAGGAAGAAATTGAAGGCATGGGTTCGTGGTGCAATTTCAATTGGATTGAAGATAATTACTATTATTGGATGGTAGCAATGTAATTATGTTGTACTTAATTTGTCTGATATTTATAATTATAAAAAAGAGAAGTGCTTTTCGTCATGAATGAGTGGGCAGAAAGTCTGAAAAGTTGGCTCAATTGAACATATTTTTTCATCGTTGATAATTAATGTAGATTGATAATACATTGAAAAATCGTTCAATTTATCAATAATAAAAATACTAATTTAGTTCAAGTTGTATTAAAACAGGCATTTGTTGTTGAATTTCAAAAAAAAAAGAAAAAAAATTTATTTGAAATTTTTCAGTAGCCGATTTATAGTTTTACGAAAAACCGGATTCGTAGTGAAATATTGTCTATTGGATGACTACAACTTAAGCATATTTTTAATATTTTATTGCACAGTTAGTGCGATAGCAAAACTAAGAAATTACATCAAATCAAGTAGGAAATAGTGTGTGCATTTGTACAGGGTGGTGAGCTTATTAGG
>JAFFZY010000065.1:0-61552 GCA_018397935.1 Propsilocerus akamusi
ATTATATTTCTCGTATTTTCTGCTCTTGGCAAGTCTAACATAAGGTCCGTATTGATCGATTATGAGCAGTGTTGGTTCTCGGTACACGCTCGTAGCAGGTCTTTTCATGATTATGTTTTTCATGTAATCCTCTCTCTTCAAATAGCTCTTGGTCTTCGGAATCCTCCATCTGGTATTAAATATTTAGAATACGTGGTTGCTTTGAGCACAAAAATGTCAATTTCGAAAAGTTTGTCGATTTGACTTGAATACAAGCTCCAGGGCTTCTAATTGAATAGAAGCCCCTGAGGGGCGACTATTCGACTAGAAGCTCCGGAGCTTTTATTCGGTGGAAGATGGTAGCCACAAATTGAATTAATCTCCATAAGAAATCCCAATTCAAAGACCTATAAAATTTAAGTGATTCACACACAAAAAAAATCGCTGATAAATTTGGATCATTTGGTCTTCCCGCTAGAAGACAAGCTTAAATTTTATAGCTGCAGCATAAGTCAGAAACTGGTTCCAAGACTTATCGAGTTCCGGGCAACTAATTCACTAGCGCTAATTGAAGTGCGACATTGGCTCAGTATCAGCTGTGAAATCGGTCGATGATCGTCAGACGGACACCAGTGAAAGAATGTCCCATGTGTGACAAGCCCAATAACAATAATGGCATGACATTTTGTTCTAAATGGCATCATTGGCAGTGTATAGGGTGGAATCCAGAGACGGATGAGATGACTCCGTGGGTATGCAACCAATGTTCCTTTTACCCAGTTTCCACTTCTACAGAGACTGATATTGTGCACCCGCTAGAACCTATCATTGAACAAGAAGCATTCGATCCCAACTCGCTGAAGTTTTATGGTGAAAGTAACGAAGCGCTGGCAATGCCCTTCGGATTAGATCTGGCTATTCTGAATATGCCTCGATTAAGTGGTGTCGGAAGTACTCGCATGCGTGAAGAAATTGCGATTCAGCTTCAATCAACTACCGAGAAATTATCACTTGACTCTCACATAAAATTGTAGTCGTTGGAGGAACAGCTTAGAATGAGCGATGAATTATTGGAGCGTTCCGATAAGCAAGCCAAGGAACGAGATGAACGTTAAAAAGGCCTTGAGGAAAAATTAAGTCGCATGACGGCCCTTCTCAATATTGAAAATAATGGCACATGGCACATAGCCAAATGCCTCAAGAAATGGAAAGGCTGAGAATACAAAATGAAAACCTGCAGATGAATTCAACATTCGAAAATAGGCAAATAAACACCAATGTACCAATCCAAGCTACGCAACACGAAGTCATCCCGATGTATCCCGATGGATGTACCGAATTTATTTGCAAATGCATCACAGTATCAAAGCACCAGCCAATCGCAGTCAACTGGAGTGTATACACAACCAACATTTTGTAGCTATTATCAGAGTGTTCCGATTTCTCGTACACCTCAACAATTTGCAGATACGCATTCACAGCGATTTATTGAATCTCTCCGGCACCCACGCTATAAGCACCCTGCTCCCAGCAATTGCCACCCACAACCCTACATAAATCGCTCACAAGTCATAGGCTCTCCATATCATATGCCTTAGTCATACCGTGAAAACTATCCGATACTTATCGTCATTCAATACCAGTGACCGAGCACCAATTACCTGACACATTCAATGCACCATTTTATCAGCAGCATCAGCCCAATGGCGCATATCAGCCAGTGCTACAGGAATCGGCTGAAGATCCTTCACAAGCCAATGTCGTCTTTCGTTCGGAAATATCGTTTGAGAGTTTCCCCGATTTCTCGGGAGACGACTGGAAAGTATGGGTGCAGTTTAAAGCTGCCTTTGGACGCAATCGTAGAGTAATGAACCCGCATTTGCTTGTAACTAAAATAGTCATGGATAGAAATCCTGAATCAATTATGGCGAAATTAAGGGAGCAATATGGAAAACCGGATAAGCTTATTGTGCATCAAATGAATTCCATTATGAAAATGAAAGCACCCAAGACACCTCCGAGCAGTTTAATGGACTTGGCACTGGAAGAAAGCGCATTACAGAAAGGATGACGGCAAAAATAAAAGCGCGCCACAGAGCTCCAACTCGGAGTTGCAATACATCGCAAGCTCAACAAGCACAAAACCTGAAATCTTATCAACTTTAAAGATCATCAACAACAGTATCATCTTCGCCAGTCTTTAACAATTCAAATTACAGCCTGGGACGACCGACAAACTCAAGTGCCACAAACTCAGAAATCGTAATCGTGATGGCTCCATAGACACCAAGATGACCTCAAATAGCAACGTATAAAACAATGTAAAACATTTTTCTCAAACGGGGAGAGGTGTTGTATTCCCCCAGCGGCATACATTTTAACATCCCCCTGACAGAATGTTCTAGACAATGTACATAACTCACCCCTGACAGAATGTTCTAGAAGCCGCATCTTCTCACCCCTGACACATGTATATATATATCGCTCCGCGAACATTCGAGTCAGTCATAATCTAACCGCGAATTTAAAAGCATACAGCTCCGCAATAAAGAACAATACAACACGTGATCCTGCATTCCTTCATTACCAAATCACACACCATTTTCAGGATCACAACATGTCTAAATGATGTCACAGCAATTATTATTATCCGAGGAGGGGGTGGTAGGGGGAGTGGGTGGAGGGTCAGTCAGATAGAGAGTCAGTCAGTCAGTCAATAATAGAAACCAATAAATTTTACTAACAAAAAAGAAAATGTTCATACAAATTTTTCTACATAATAAAAACCCAAGAGAGTTTTTGTATATTTTTCTAATGGGGCCACTAAGTGGCCGTGCGTTTTGCTAGTTTCCATATATTTTTATTTATAGCCCATTTTTCATCTCAGTATTGAGAAAGAGCAACTTATACGATTTGGCTTCCTTGATCGCTACCCAGTATTGAAACTGCACGCAATTCTTCTTTTGATCCTAATTTCTTCCTCCTGCGATGAAAATTTCGGAGAATCAAATTTGACAAATTGACGAAAAAAACCCGTTAAATTTGATTAAGTTTGATGTTCCCGGGAGCTTTAATGGACATACTCTTCCACGCGGGTCAAGTGCGGCTACTATATACTACTTATCTTATATTAATCTTAAAAATCTTGGAATTCTTGATCACTTCAATCTATTGTAGCATATTGATTTATAGAAGAAAAGAAAATTATTAGTATATAATGTCATATTACAATGACTGTATTATAAATTACAATTTGCATTGGAAATTCAGGCCACGTTGAAGAAGGAAGCAGTTGCCATGTTAACCCCTTTCTTCTGTATGAGTGTTTTAAAAAAAAAGTTGATGGACAAAGTTTATTTGGATTAGTTAATTTGCTTGTTGTATTAGGTTGAGGATACTTCTTAGTTTTTTGTTATGCTTCCCACAAATATTGTTGGGGGCTTTCGTGGTCACTTATAAAGTCACGACCAGAGAAATTTGGATCAGAACATACTGTGTTGCTGGAAATTGGAAGCGCATTATTGAAGTTACAAGCGAAATGGCCGATAATTCTTCCACTTAGAATCCATGTCTGCTTGTAATTGAGAATTGCGATGTCACAAGATACAAGTGAATTTCGATATTCATTGCTTTCTCTATTGCTGTCCTCAACTTCGAAGAAGAGAAGCTCGTATAATCGATGTATTCGGTGGCCTGTCATATGATAATATATTTATTGTTGTGAGACACCTCAACTTTCATAAAAAAAATTTCAAAGTTGGTTGACTCGACCTTATTATTATACCATTATAACCTTATATACCCGTCAATTCAAAACTGAATGAACCGAATTTTGGTTTATATTTCTTTTGAGAACGGCCGCGAATGTTGAACAACTGATTTTGAATTAATTTTGAAACCTTTTGCTGAATTTGAAAATCTTTGGGGGATTTATAGGGCCTTTCTTCCACACGACGGCTAAGTTCTTCTTGTGGAAGCCAGCGAAAAATTTCAAAATTAAAAAATTCAAATAATCTTTTTGTCATGTCAAAATTTTAATGATGCCCGAAAACTCCATTGGAGCCAGATACCACTGGTTGAGTTCTGAAGATAGATTTCCATTCCGAAGATTGTTATATAATTGTTGAAAATTTTTGCTGAACGATAAATTTTTGAGCCGTGTTTTTCCAAAATTTGCTTGGAAACCCAGCGTTTTAGATGGTGTTGATAATTTTGCTTTTCTTGTAAAATTGCGGATTTTCTGATTTGTTTCGGTGGCGAAGCTTGTACAAGGTGTTCAAGCTTTGCACTTTGCTGTGAGTCTGCTCTTTGACTTGAAGCTTCTGTTGCAACAGGCTTTTCTTTTATGCCCTTCAAGTCTTCAAATGCCATGACTGGGAAATGGGACATCATCAGAATTTTTACAAAGATCGGAATACTGGCATTGTGTGCAGCTGTTGTCGAGCCAGAACTGAAACCATTTAAAAATATATAATAATATTAAGTAAATGAATTCTGAATATTCAACACATACCTTGACCGTTGAAGACCGCGCGTAGAATTTGAATTACATAGCGATGTGCCGCTCGCGCGGTACGTACCGTAACGTAGTGACTTACGTTTCAGATCAAATGTCCCTTACATGGGTAATGCGTTTCCGATCTGAATTTGATAACCCAAAAAGAAGTAGTATTCAAAAATAATTAATTAAACGATACAAGAGGGCTTAAGCCGTTCTTCAAAAGTTAGTTATCACCTAAGTGGCAGCGAGCAAATTTGTAAACGGTGCGATCTATTTAACAAGGTGCTCTGCATCATTATAGAGCACTCATTGTTCAATATCAAGCGATCATTCACAGGAGAATATTGAAATTTTAACCCTGAAAGGAGATCGCGCTCGTGACTAGCCACAAATTGAATTAATCTCCATAAGAAATCCCAATTCAAAGACCTATAAAATTTAAGTGATTCACACACAAAAAAAATCCCTGATAAATTTGGATCATTTGGTCTTCCCGCTAGAAGACAAGCTTAAATTTTATAGCTGCAGCATAAGTCAGAAACTGGTTCCAAGACTTATCGAGTTCCGGGCAACTAATTCACTAGCGCTAATTGAAGTGCGACATTGGCTCAGTATCAGCTGTGAAATCGGTCGATGATCGTCAGACGGACACCAGTGAAAGAATGTCCCATGTGTGACAAGCCCAATAACAATAATGGCATGACATTTTGTTCTAAATGGCATCATTGGCAGTGTATAGGGTGGAATCCAGAGACGGATGAGATGATTCCGTGGGTATGCAACCAATGTTCCTTTTACCCAGTTTCCACTTCTACAGAGACTGATATTGTGCACCCGCTAGAACCTATCATTGAACAAGAAGCATTCGATCCCAACTCGCTGAAGTTTTATGGTGAAAGTAACGAAGCGCTGGCAATGCCCTTCGGATTAGATCTGGCTATTCCGAATATGCCTCGATTAAGTGGTGTCGGAAGTACTCGCATGCGTGAAGAAATTGCGATTCAGCTTCAATCAACTACCGAGAAATTATCACTTGACTATCACATAAAATTGCAGTCGTTGGAGGAACAGCTTAGAATGAGCGATGAATTATTGGAGCGTTCCGATAAGCAAGCCAAGGAACGAGATGAACGTTAAAAAGGCCTTGAGGAAAAATTAAGTCGCATGACGGCCCTTCTCAATATTGAAAATAATGGCACATGGCACATAGCCAAATGCCTCAAGAAATGGAAAGGCTGAGAATACAAAATGAAAACCTGCAGATGAATTCAACATTCGAAAATAGGCAAATAAACACCAATGTACCAATCCAAGCTACGCAACACGAAGTCATCCCGATGTATCCCGATGGATGTACCGAATTTATTTGCAAATGCATCACAGTATCAAAGCACCAGCCAATCGCAGTCAACTGGAGTGTATACACAACCAACATTTTGTAGCTATTATCAGAGTGTTCCGATTTCTCGTACACCTCAACAATTTGCAGATACGCATTCACAGCGATTTATTGAATCTCTCCGGCACCCACGCTATAAGCACCCTGCTCCCAGCAATTGCCACCCACAACCCTACATAAATCGCTCACAAGTCATAGGCTCTCCATATCATATGCCTTAGTCATACCGTGAAAACTATCCGATACTTATCGTCATTCAATACCAGTGACCGAGCACCAATTACCCGACACATTCAATGCACCATTTTATCAGCAGCATCAGCCTTATGGCGCATATCAGCCAGTGCTACAGGAATCGGCTGAAGATCCTTCACATGCCAATATCGTCTTTCGTTCGGAAATATCGTTTAAGAATTTCCCTGATTTCTCGGGAGACGACTGGAAAGTATGGGTGCAGTTTGAAGCTGCCTTTGGACGCAATCGTAGTGTAATGAACCCGCATTTGCTTGTAACTAAAATAGTCATGGATAGAAATCCTGAATCAATTATGGCGAAATTAAGGGAGCAATATGGAAAACCGGATAAGCTTATTGTGCATCAAATGAATTCCATTATGAAAATGAAAGCACCCAATACACCTCCGAGCAGCTTAATGGACTTGGCACTGGAAGTAAGCGCATTGCAGAAAGGATAACGGCAAAAATAAAAGCGCGCCACAGAGCTCCAACTCGGAGTTGCAATACATCGCAAGCTCAACAAGCGCAAAACCTGAAATCTTATCAACTTTAAAGATCATCAACAACAGTATCATCTTCGCCAGTCTTTAACAATTCAAATTGCAGCCTGGGACGACCGACGGCAAACTCAAGTGCCACAAACTCAGAAATCGTAATCGTGATGGCTCCATAGACACCAAGATGACCTCAAATAGCAACGTATAAAACAATGTAAAACATTTTTCTCAAACGGGGAGAGGTGTTGTATTCCCCCAGCGGCATACATTTTAACATCCCCCTGACAGAATGTTCTAGACAATGTACATAACTCACCCCTGACATATTGTTCTAGAAGTCGCATCTTCTCACCCCTGACACATGTATATATATATCGCTCCGCGAACATTCGAGTCAGTCATAATCTAACCGCGAACTTAAAAGCATACAGCTCCGCAATAAAGAACAATACAACACGTGATCCTGCATTCCTTTATTACCAAATCACACACCATTTTCAGGATCACAACATGTCTAAATGATGTCAGCAATTATTATTATCCGAGGAGGGGGTGGTAGGGGGAGTGGGTGAAGGGTCAGTCAGATAGAGAGTCAGTCAGTCAGTCAATAATAGAAACCAATAAATTTTACTAACAAAAAAGAAAATGTTCATACAAATTTTTCTATATAAAATAAAAACCCAAGAGAGTTTTTGTATATTTTTCTAATGGGGCCAGTAAGTGGCCGCGCGTTTTGCTAGTTTCCATATATTTTTATTTATAGTCCATTTTTCATCTCAGTATTGAGAAAGAGCAACTTATCGATTTGGCTTCCTTGATCGCTACCTAGTATTGAAACTGCACGCAATTCTTCTTTTGATCCTAATTTCTTCCTCCTGCGATGAAAATTTCGGAGAATCAAATTTGACAAATTGACGAAAAAAACCCGTTAAATTTGATTAAGTTTGATGTTCCCGGGAGCTTTAATGGGCATACTCTTCCACGCGGGTCAAGTGCGGCTACTATATACTACTTATCTTATATTAATCTTAAAAATCTTGGAATTCTTGATCACTTCAATCTATTGTAGCATATTGATTTATAGAAGAAAAGAAAATTATTAGTATATAATGTCATATTACAATGACTGTATTATAAATTACAATTTGCATTGGAAATTCAGGCCACGTTGAAGAAGGAAGCAGTTGCCATGTTAACCCCTTTCTTCTGTATGAGTGTTTTAAAAAAAAAGTTGATGGACAAAGTTTATTTGGATTAGTTAATTTGCTTGTTGTATTAGGTTGAGGATACTTCTTAGTTTTTTGTTATGCTTCCCACAAATATTGTTGGGGGCTTTCGTGGTCACTTATAAAGTCACGACCAGAGAAATTTGGATCAGAACATACTGTGTTGCTGGAAATTGGAAGCGCATTATTGAAGTTACAAGCGAAATGGCCGATAATTCTTCCACTTAGAATCCATGTCTGCTTGTAATTGAGAATTGCGATGTCACAAGATACAAGTGAATTTCGATATTCATTGCTTTCTCTATTGCTGTCCTCAACTTCGAAGAAGAGAAGCTCGTATAATCGATGTATTCGGTGGCCTGTCATATGATAATATATTTATTGTTGTGAGACACCTCAACTTTCATAAAAAAAATTTCAAAGTTGGTTGACTCGACCTTATTATTATACCCGTCAATTCAAAACTGAATATTAGATGTCCCGAATTTTGGTTTATATTACTTTTGAGAACGGCCGCGAATGTTGAACAACTGATTTTGAATTAATTTTGAAACCTTTTGCTGAATTTGAAAATCTTTGGGGGATTTATAGGGCCTTTCTTCCACACGACGGCTAAGTTCTTCTTGTGGAAGCCAGCGAAAAATTTCAAAATTAAAAAATTCAAATAATCTTTTTGTCATGTCAAAATTTTAATGATGCCCAGAAAACTCCATTGGAGCCAGATACCGCTGGTTGAGTTCTGAAGATAGATTTCCATTCCGAAGATTGTTATATAATTGTTGAAAATTTTTGCTGAACGATAAATTTTTGAGCCGTGTTTTTCCAAAATTTGCTTGGAAACCCAGCGTTTTAGATGGTGTTGATAATTTTGCTTTTTCTTGTAAAATTGCGGATTTTCTTATTTGTTTCGGTGGCGAAGCTTGTACAAGGTGTACAAGCTTTGCACTTTGCTGTGAGTCTGCTCTTTGACTTGAAGCTTCTGTTGCAACAGGCTTTTCTTTTATGCCCTTCAAGTCTTCAAATGCCATGACTGGGAAAAGGGACATCATCAGATTTTTTTACAAAGATCATTTCGCTGGCATTTTGTGTGCCATTCCCTTTTGTTTGGCGTATTTTTTCACGTTATTGTATATCTATCGATTGTGTGGTATGAGAATGTGATCAAAGTATGTGCCGCCAGTTTTCGTTGTTGGTATTGGTATTTGTTGTGAATTAGGATATAGTGTATACATAAGAGCTCGATGTAACTCCCATGTTACTCTCAAAATACCATCTAACCGAACTGATAGTAAGAAAAACGCATCTTCAAAATGGACATTGCTTCTCCTGCTACCCATCGCCATTTTCGTGCATTTTTTTTCGGCTTTAGTAAGTCGAGTTCAGTTTTCATTTGTCGACCAGCCATCAGCTCATGAGGGGATTTCATGCATAGATTGTATGATGGTATTGCACGATAGCTTGCTAGAAACTTGCGCAGGATTTCATTTGAGTTCCATTCGCACGAAAGTTTCTTTAGACCTTGCCTGAGTGTCTGCACGAATCTTTCCGCCTGGCCGTTCGACTGTGGATGACACGACATACGGCGCTGTGGTGAAATGTTCGATTCCGCGTTTGCTGCAGAACATTTTGGAAACTTCCGAAGTGAATTGCGGACCATTGTCGGATATGATTGTGTCACAATATCCATGACGCGCGAATGTTTCTGCCAAACGTTCTATGGTCTGTTCAGAAGTTATGCTTGACATCTTGAAAACATGTGGCGATTTTGAAAATGCGTCGATGTCAATGAAATAATGGAAATTGTTGATGGGACCGGCAAAACCGATGTAGATGCGTGACCACGGTGCTGTTCGAATTGGCCACGATATCAATGATGCTTTTATTGGTGAGAAGCTGTTTGTTGCACAATTGTTGCAGCTTTTAACAAATTTCTCGATGTCATCGTCAAGTGCCCCGGTGGCCTTGATGCAGCTCCATGAGAATCTTTAAACGATGTTTTTCGGGAATAATAATGCGGTCGCCAAAGAAGATGCAACCATCTATTATAATAAGTGAATCATACCATGGAAAGTAATCTGCTGCCTGGTATTGTTGATTTCTTTCTTTTGGCGTGGCCAGCCCTTTCTGATATATGCTGAAACTTGTTGCAACTGGCTGTAATAACATGTTTGTATTCGTTTCCTGTTGGATAACGACGTCTTCGTCTGGTTTCTCGTGTTGGCTGATAAGCCGTGAGATAAAATCAGCGTATGCAAAGCTCTTTGTGTTGAGCCCTTACTTCCACATTTAAAATTTAATGAACCAATAAATTTTTTGCCATGACAAAATTTGAAAATTTAATGATGCCCTGAAAACTCCAACAGAGCCAGATGACGCTTGTTGCGTTGAACGGGTTCTGAAGATAGATTTCCATTCAGAAGACTTGTAACTTATAATTATTAAAAAATTTTGCTGAGCGATAAATTTTTACCTGGTATTTTTCCAAAGTTTTCTTGGAAACCCAGCGTTTTAGATGGTGTCTATAGTTTTGCTTGTTCTTGCAAAAATTTTACGGTTTTTCTGATTTGTTTCGGTGGCGAAGCTTGTTATGGAAACATGTTTATTAATTACGTTGCACTTTGCTGTCTGCTCTTTGACTTGAAGCTTCTGTTACAACAGGCTTTTCTTTTATGCCCTTCAAGTCTTCAACTGCCATTACTGGGAAAGAGATATCATCAGAATTTTTACAAAGATCGGAATACTGGCATTGTGTGCAACTGTTGTCGAGCCAGAACTGAAACCATTTAAAAATATATAATAATATTAAGTAAATGAATTCTGAATATTCACCACATACCTTGACCGTTGAAGACCGCGCGTAGAATTTGAATTACATAGCGATGTGCCGCTTGCGCGGTACGTACCGTAACGTAGTGACCTACGTTCCAGATCACAATCAAGCGATCATTCACAGGAGAATATTGAAATTTTAATCCTGAAAGGAGATCGCGCTCGTGACTGGCCACAAATTGAATTAATCTCCATAAGAATTCCCAATTCAAATACCTATAAAATTTAAGTGATTCACACACAAAAAAAATCGCTGATAAATTTGTATCATTCGGGATTTCTTCGGTGTCTTCTGGCTAGAAGACAGCAACCATTCCGTTTTCTTTGGTGTATGTTTTCATGTTATTTTATTTCTATCGATTGTGTGGTGTGAGAATGTGATCAAAGTATGTGCCGCTAGATTTTGTTGTTGGTATTGGTATTTTTTTGTGAATTAGGTATAGTGTATAAATAAGAGCTCGATGTAACTCCCATATTACTCTCAAAATGCCATCTAACCGAACTGATAGTAAGAAAAATGCATCTTCAAAATGGAGACTGTGGAAATTCACACACCATACGTATAATCAATGAAAATTATTGGATCCCTGCCATTAAACAACGTGTTGAAATATCCATTAGAGAATTTTCACTTTACATTTGGTGGAGAGCACAACCAACTATGGCCGATTTACCTGCTGAGCGCACGAAAGTCGCTCCAGTATTTAGCCAAGTTGGCGTGGACTTGGCTGGCCATTTCAACACACAATAGTCGTTTTGCATTTCGAGAAAACAATAAAGAACTGTGCTCAGATCTTAGCATTTCTGCGTTTCAAGCGCTTCACCAACCAACGTGGACCAGTATCCTTGATCCAATCTGACAACGGACGAAATTTTGTCGGAGCTGTTAGAAAAGCTAAAGAAGCCTGGGCCAAAATTACCCAACAAACGAAAGACAGGTTAGCTGTTCAACAAATTAGCTGGAAATTCATCCCATCGCTCTGATTCGTTTTGCTGGCTGTCAGTTCACCAAAGACGATATCAAAGTTGCCTCGAATAGAAAAGGGGATAAATGTTAGACGGCCCATTCCACGTACATGCAGATTTAGAGATACCACCCCACATTCCCGAATTAAGGCACACTACACCAATCAGTTGCTCACGAAACTAAGACCAGAGCTACAAAGTACCATCCGTGATTTGGAGCAGACTATACAGTGGAGTTTGCAAACAATTATCAGCATCATCAGCTCAGACCTACTAACATCATAGCCACCATTTTTGCCTTTGGGCTAAAATGACGGATGTAAAGGCGCCAAGCCAAGTGATCGTTATTCCTAAATCTTAAAAAAAAACTATCTTTTATTGTTTTCTTTGTTATGGTTAGTTACTTATTTTCTTTTTTTTTATCTCCTTGCATTTCCCCCATTGTTGCGGAGGCTGGAGCAGGTTTCCAATATTTAATCCGAAATTAGTAGGCTGGTTATTAAATCCAAAATAAATAGGGCTTGCAATTCTTGTATCTCGTGTTTGATTGATTATTTGTATTTTGTGTATGATGATTTATATTTTCTGTATGATGATTTATATTTTTTGTATGATGCTTTATAATGATTGGATTTAATATTGCTAAAATGAATCGTATAAATTATTGATTTGATATTATAATGAATGGATAAATATTATAATAGCTAATTCTTACTTTTAGTTCGGCTCCAGGCCTATCGGACTTTCGCGTGATTTCTTTTAATTTTAATATATATAAACCCTATAATGAGAACGAGAACAAAGCCGTGAGTTTGTGTTGTGTTTTGCCTGATCGTTATTCTTACCGATCGTTTGATGGGCTTAAGTGAGTTAATCGGGTAACTCTGAATGAAATTTTGGCGTGAGCGAGTTCCTTTAAATGTACGATAATTAATTATTTCATCGGTTCTGGTTATTGCTATAGCTACCTATATGATGGACTCGCTCGCGATGCAATTCTTTATTTAATGTTCGGCTTTGTTCCGGGTTTTTCTTTTGACGATATTTTCTGGCTGAAATGATCGAGGAGTTATCGTAACATTCGCTAACTAGTTCTTATAACTCGGACCTCACCTATTCTCGTTAATGTGGTTCGAACGGTGGTTTCAGCGGCTCGGTAATTTCTCGATTTTATGGAGATTTTATTTGGAAGAATTTCCGGCCTTTGGATATTCTTTGGCGCTTTGTGCGGCTTTAGTTTCTCTAAAAACTTAATTATTTTTGCTGGTGATATTACTGCTATTTCCCGCTTTTTACAACTCAATTAAACTTGCTTCGGCCGAACCGCACTAAGCTGAACCGATTTTATTTTTCTATGAGTGTTTCTTATCAGTTTAATTTGAATCTAACCGATCATTTCAGCCCGCGAAAGTCCGTTACAATTAGTGGTAAATTTAAAGGAATTTCAATTTGAATTCTTATTTAATTAATGATAATTCGTGAAAGGTTTAAATAATTCGGTAGTGATATATTTTCATTGGTAACTGGGTAGAGTTGTCTGCAACATTCTCCCCCCCGTCTTTGACTGATTACTCTAGGGACTTTCTGGCAAAGACTTACGCACATCCAGTACGGCGATGTTTCTTGCAGACACTCTTGGTTTAATCTTCCCGTTGCTCATGCGAACACTAGCAACTCGTACTTGTCCTTGCTCATCTGGGAATGTGTCGACGATTACTCCTCTCTTCCACTTCTCTCTCGGTTCGTTGGCTTCTATGACGAAGACAACGTCGTTGATTTCTATCGGCTTGACGTTTTTGAACCATTTTGAGCGTCGAGTGATAATTGGGAGGTACTCACTTAGCCACTTGCTCCACAGGATGTTTGCTAAATATCGCCCTCTTCGGAACATTCTTCGGTGGTCAATGTCTGTATCTTCCGTGTTTCCTGGCGTGAAGTCGTCTGCGTATCCGACGAGGAAACTATTGGGCGTGAGCGGTTCGCCGTCTTCTTGATCTATGGGTGTATGTGTGAGAGGGCGGCTGTTCATCATATATACACTGCGAGCAATGGCGCTTCGCAAGTTGTAGTCGTGAGGCACTATATTCTTTAAGGCGAAGTCAATTCCCCGTTTGAGGCTGTGGATTAGTTTCTCCCACACTCCTCCGAAATGAGGTGACCAGGGTGGGTTGAAGTGCCAGTGAATCTCGAAGGGGGCTTTAGCTACTCTGCTGCCGAGCTCGTCGTTAATTAATCGGAATTCGTTGTGGTAAATATTATTTGCGCCGCGAAAATTGCTGCCACAATCGCTATAGAAATCAGTAGATGGCCCTCTAGCTGCCCAATAACACTCGATTCCCATAATGCAATGGTCGGCGGACATGCCGTGGAGGATTTCGACATGAACTCCTCGGGTGACAAGGCAGGTGAATATCATTCCCCACCGTTTGGACCTTCCGCGTCCTTGCACTACGTCATAGGGTCCGAAGCAGTCGACTCCTACGTGTTTGAATGGTTTTGACCCAGTTTCGAGACGAAAGGCCGGCAGATAACCCATCTTGGGGATCGCTGGTTTAGCGTGAGCTATCTTACAATACTGGCAGCTTCTCTGCGCTCGAGTGACTGCCGCTCTGACATCAATGATCCAGGCTTTGCGACGGGTCAGAGCTATGATAGTTTCGATTCCCAGGTGCATGTTTGCTCGGTGATAATATTGTAACATTAGCGATATGAATTCTTCTTTGTTGGGTAATATAACCGGGTTTTTCATTGCGTAGCTGACTCTAGCGTTTTGAATTCGTCCGTCCATTCTAATAAGGCCTTCTGCATCTATGAATGGGTTGAACTTGTAGATCGAACTACGTCTATCTATCTGCTTGTTGCGGCTTAGTGATAAATATTCTTCGGTGAACATCGTAAGCTGGGCTCGTCTAAAAATTACGTTTTCGGCATTTCGGATCTCGGCTGGAGTCAAGAAATTAGCGGCTTTAGTCTTCTTGTAGACTTTGATGTTTATGAAACGTTTTATGTACGCTATAACTCTTACTAACGAGCCCCAATCGGCCCTGAACCGTGGTTTAATTTCGTCTACTATGGAGACGCTGATTTTAATTGGTGACATTACCATTACCTGATGTAATGAGTCTTCGGGGGCTTCGTGGTCGGTTACGATTTGATTCACCGGCCAGAATGATCGATTTAGTTTTAGAAAATCAGGTCCGCGAAACCATCGGTCGTTTCCGGAGACATTTGGTTCTTTCCATTTGGTACCATCGTCGGCTACGTTTAGCTTGCTCCCGACGTGGCGCCATTCATTTCTGGTAGTAGTTTCGAGAATCTCGCCGACTCTGAGGGCGACAAATGGTTTAAATCTCATCGTCTCTGAGTTAATCCAGGCCAAGGTCACTTTCGAGTCTACCCACATTATGCAATCTTCAGGGCGAATATCATGAAGTTTTTCTATCGTGTTGCGTAATCTGGTACCTAACACGGCAGACTGAAGTTCTAGCTGAGGGATTGATAGCGGCTTAATGGGGGCCACCTTGGTTTTAGCCATTACTTGTACTACCTTCACCGATTCATCTGTTTCGAATCGGAAGTAACCGATAGCTGCATAGGCGAGCTCGGAAGCGTCCATGAATATATGTAGTGTAATTTCCGCTTTAGAATAATCGACTCTAGCGTACCAACGGGGAATTTTTATTTTCTCGATATTCGTTAACTGCTCGAGCCATTCCCGCCACATCTTTCGGACTCTTTGGGGAACCCTTTGATTCCAGTCAGTGCCCTCTCGCCAAACCTCCTGGAGCACTATCTTTCCTCTAACTAAGAAGTGTGAGATTGATCCTAAGGGGTCGAAAACTTTCATGATTGTGCTGAGGACTTCTCTTTTCGTAGGTACGTAGCTCGCATCGAGTAGTTGCGGGAGCATTCGATTGGTGCGAAGTTGATAGGTGAATGAATCAGTGGATGATTCCCAATATAGCCCTAGGATTTTGGCAACTGGGCTACGTTCGTCGTCTTCCGGGTCGAAACTAACGAAGGTATCTTTAATGTGGCTCATCGGGAGCTCCCGAAGTAGCTCTTTGCAATTGGATTGGAAACCAACTAAGTCGAAGCGATGTGTTTGAAAATCATAATGGCTTCCTTTGATATTCGGACGGCTTCCTCTACTGATTGATGGCTTCCGAGATGATCGTCCATATAAGTTTCTTTAACTGCTTTAGCGCCGTCGGGGAATTTTTCAGCGAATTTGTCCGCGATGTGATTTTTTACTATATGCGCCTTTGCCGGTGAGTCCTTCGGCCCAAAGGCCATTACTTGCAGTATATAAATATCAGGTTTGCGGCTTTGATCACAATCTCTCCAGAGAAATCGTTGGCATTGTTGATCCTTTTCGCTGATCTTTACTTGATGAAACATCTCTTTGACGTCGGCGCTCACCGGTATTTCGTATTGTCGGAATTTGAAAAGGCTGCGAATGAGTGGCGTCATCAAGTCTGGACCGGACATCAGGTGTGTGTTCAAGCAAATTCCCTTAACTTGGGCGGCGGAATCGAACACGACTCGATCCTTCGGGGGGAATTTGTTTTGGTTTGTTACTACGAACGTTGGCAGGTACCAAATGCGAGGCCAATTAGTTTGCAAGTCCGTTTCCGTGGCTTTACGAGCGTATCCCTTGGCGACGAGATCCTTGAAGTAATCATTGTTCCATTTCATCTTGCCTTCGTCTTTTAATAGCTTCTTTTCATGTGACAACAGCCGACTCAAAGCCATCGCATAGCTCTCTGGAAGTTTCACGTCGTCTCTTTTCCAAAACAGGCCGATTTCATAGCGTCCCTTAGTGAATTTCATGGTTTCTTTGACGATTTCTTGTACTCGCTCCTCTTCCTTGCTCTGTAACTTCCCTCTGGGTGGCATCACCCCAAAGTTTTCAGTGCTAAAGTATCCCTTCACTAATTGATTCAGCTCTTCGTAACTTCCAGAGTTACCACATATGCAACGGTGGACACCTAGGTGTTCTGGGATGCATTCGTCTAATACTCTCACTCTTGGCGCTTTAGCTTCCCTGCCGAACACGACCCATCCGAGTCGAGTTCGCATCGCTACCGGTTGATCGTCAGCGCCGAATTGATTACTCCACCCCATGAGCATGGTTGCATGCTGAAGCCCGATTAGGATTCTCGGTCTTGCGTCCTGCATAGCTTGGATATTAGTGTGTCTGAGATGGGGAAATTTTTGTTTTAATTCCTCTGGTATTACGGTTTGTCTTGGCAGGTCTAACACCTCTACCGTGTGCACCTCGCGGAGTTTGAATTGGTACTTCCGATGTACTTTAGATATCCATACAGTGGTGGATTTAGACGTCTTTTCATGTCGAATGGATAAGTCCGACCATTGAAGAGCAAGTGGGTGGTTCTCCCCTTCTAGCTCTAGTTCCTCTGCTAGACTCTCTTCGATCAGTGAGAGTCCTGATCCATCATCTAGGAAGGCGAAAGTGTCAACGCGCTTGCCAGAGGAGCTGTGCAAAGTAATCGGCAGTATCTTAAATAATGTTTGGCTAGTGTGGCTATGATATAAGAGCGCATCCGCTGACGAAGACGCGTCGCTGACGTTTGGGCTGCTAGAATCTGATTCAGCTGTGGCCTGGTGCGTATTGTGTGCCGTCTCGTTCCTCTGAGCTGGGTACGTTCGTTTAGAGTGTAGCAGTCTGTGATGGGTGCTGGTGCATCCATCGATCTCGCATGGTTTCCTTTTCGGACAGTCTTTCCACCAATGGTCACTCTTCAGTAAACAGCAGGAACATAATCGGGCGTCCTTGATTACTTTGAAACGTTGCGATGGTGTTAAGTCGAGGAATTTTCGGCATTTGAGAAGTAAATGGCTGCCGTGGCAATGATAGCACCCCTGAGCTTGTCTACTGCCTCTCTCTGAACTACGTCTATCTTCAACGTGAGAGCAGATGCGAGCTACGCTGTCCTTGCTTCTCGTTCCTCTGCGCGATTCTCTAGCATAGACAGCGGATCGATCATTCGCGCGGTCGTTGAGGTAGTTTGCTAGATCCTCCAGGTCGGCTTCGCGTCCCTGTTGACTGAGCGTCCCGCATAGGCGGTCCCAACCATCTAGATGTCGATCGCGTAGCTTGTGTAACACTTGGTCAGTGAAATAGACGTCGGTGAGTACTCTCGGAGCGTTGAGAGCTCGTGCGTTGGCTACAAGGGTCGTCAACTTGAGTGCAAACCTTTCTAGACGGTTGTCATCATCTCGTGGAGAGGGAGTATCAAGTACTTCTTTCATTAACGCCGTCATGACTCTCTCTGGGTTGCCGTATTTGGTTTTCAAGACTCTCATAATGACGTCGCAACTAGACCGCGTGAGGAGTAGACCGAGGACGGTAGTCTTGGCGTCGCCTCTAAGAGCGTTGTTTAATCGGTCGAAGTTTCTAGCTTCCGAGAACCTCCCTTCAATTGTCGAAGATGTAAATGTCGACTCAAAGAAGGCCCATTGTCTTGGGTCGCCATGGAAGTGTGGTAGTTCTTTAAGATCTCCTCGTAAAAGTAACAGCGAAATGGCTTCTGTAGCGGCTGACGCCTTGGCTGGGAAGTCCAGCCTTTATCTCATCAATTTGTTTTTGAAACTCAATGGCTTGATGTCGCATTTGCGATTCCATCGCCTTATTCTGTTGCTTCAGGAATTCGGTCGTCTTTTCGAGAGCATCCCTTTGACTCATTGTGCATCTTAGCTGTGCTCTGAGTTCTGGTGTTCCGAGGTTTCTGTTGGGATCAGCCATCGAGTTCGTTCTCGTCCTTGGTGGGGATCGAACCACTTTCGGCTTGGTGGTACACCCTGGGCATCGCCACTCGGCTTGGTCGGCTTCTAATTGCGGGAGGCAAGAGATATGAGCTTTCTTCTTGCATTTGGTTTCGACGCATTCCATCATTTCATCGTTGTCGTCTAACCCGCACTTCATATTACAACGGCTCGACATCTTATGTTATTGTTTTCCCTTGATTTGTTGAAGTGAATGTTCGGTCTGCGCTATTGATTGCAGAAGCTGGCTGACACTATGTCGTCTCTTTCGGTTACGAGTCTGCCCTTTTTTTTTTCTTTTGGTGCGCAGCTCGATTAAAACAATATTAAATAATGTTGCGGAGGCTGGAGCAGGTTTCCAATATTTAATCCGAAATTAGTAGGCTGGTTATTAAATCCAAAATAAATAGGGCTTGCAATTCTTGTATCTCGTGTTTGATTGATTATTTGTATTTTGTGTATGATGATTTATATTTTCTGTATGATGATTTATATTTTTTGTATGATGCTTTATAATGATTGGATTTAATATTGCTAAAATGAATCGTATAAATTATTGATTTGATATTATAATGAATGGATAAATATTATAATAGCTAATTCTTACTTTTAGTTCGGCTCCAGGCCTATCGGACTTTCGCGTGATTTCTTTTAATTTTAATATATATAAACCCTATAATGAGAACGAGAACAAAGCCGTGAGTTTGTGTTGTGTTTTGCCTGATCGTTATTCTTACCGATCGTTTGATGGGCTTAAGTGAGTTAATCGGGTAACTCTGAATGAAATTTTTGGCGTGAGCGAGTTCCTATATGATGGACTCGCTCGCGATGCAATTCTTTATTTAATGTTCGGCTTTGTTCCGGGTTTTTCTTTTGACGATATTTTCTGGCTATTCTCGTTAATGTGGTTCGAACGGTGGTTTCAGCGGCTCGGTAATTTCTCGATTTTATGGAGATTTTATTTGGAAGATTTTCCGGCCTTTGGATATTCTTTGGCGCTTTGTGCGGCTTTAGTTTCTCTAAAAACTTAATTATTTTTGCTGGTGATATTACTGCTATTTCCCGCTTTTTACAACTCAATTAAACTTGCTTCGGCCGAACCGCACTAAGCTGAACCGATTTTATTTTTCTATGAGTGTTTCTTATCAGTTTAATTTGAATCTAACCGATCATTTCAGCCCGCGAAAGTCCGTTACAATTAGTGGTAAATTTAAAGGAATTTCAATTGAATTCTTATTTAATTAATGATAATTCGTGAAAGGTTTTAAATAATTCGGTAATGATATATTTTCATTGGTAACTGGGTAGAGTTGTCTGCAACACCCATTCACTAAAATGCATGCGCTTTTTTTCAAGAATTGCTGCTTGATCAGCATTTAAATTACCAAATGCTAATGCAATTGGCTATTCTAGAGTTACGCGGTTTCATTAGGTCGACAGTTGTCAGCCAAGAAAACTACTTACGACAAAGTTGCTCCAATGTTTTCCCCATTATGAAAAAGTTGTGCGTTTTGCCAACATGCGAAAAATGCGAGTTGAAATCTCATTGACGGCCAGAAAATAAAAAAGAGCACGTTGGAAGCAGGCCAGTAGAAAGCAGGCTTCGTGAATGTAGAATGAAATTCAGTTCCAATAGTTGCTCGCAATTTGAAAATAACATTCCACAAATACGGGCTTGACATTCCTGGCAATTGCCACATTATTGTCACTTGTACCGTACCGATATTGTCGTTTGTATCATTATTATCCCCAGGGGACGGTGAGCTGGATGTTTCTGGCTGTCTCTTCTTTTTGACATCCTGACCAAAAGGAAGGGATTGACTTTGCTACCTAGCTTTGACTTTTTTTTGCGCGTTTATATCCGCCATTTTAAAATTAAGTAACGAAATCGATTTTTGATTTATTTTCTTTATTCCACGTGTATCGTGTTGCCACTCCAGCTTTTCCTGAATGCCTGCAGAGTTCGCTCATCATATATTTTAGTTTTTCCTAAATAGTTGGCATCACATATCCATCACTTGATGGAAGGATTTTGGTTTTCTACAGAAGCTGAATTCAATTATTTCAATTTCTACCGAGAAAAACTTCAACGGTTTTTTGTCCATAAAATCAGAGCTATTTTGGTTCCAATGGACCAAGGTAATCTTTTATAGTGCAAATGACACGATCGTGACGACATGATGGCATAATCGACCATCAAGTATGTATAAGGATTTCAATGTTCTGTGGGAAACGAACCTTTTTTTACACCATCCATCCACGCCTTTTCTACGTTTTGACATGCATGAAGGTATTTCATACCTTCAGGCGGGACAGACACGATTTTCCACCTCTTCGTACGGCACCGGACCTCATCTGACTCGTCTCTGCCTTCAAGACCATTGCATATATACCTGGGTGCGACCTTTTCGAGAGTCGTAAAAGTTGTCAAAAACAAGTAAAAGTAAAAAAAACATCGGGACGTACCCGAAATAATGGGAGGCCTACGGTAGGTTTAATGAAGTTTCTAGGAAAAGGAGTCACAGAGACGGTTTAGAGGTGATAAACAGAGGAGATTGAGAGAACAGGTACATGATGTTCTTTAGTACATTGGAAAACTGACGATATTTCTTCCTCAAGTACGATTATTGATCATAGCCGATTACCTACGTTGTAAATTTTCACAGGTGATGTAGTCAAAACTTTTTACTTCAGATAACAGAATTATATCAGGCATTCTTTTGAAAACACTGAGCAGTCAATTTAATTGATCAAATTTATTCATCCTATTAATGACACGTACATTTGAAAGAATAATGTTTGGGTACGATTTGTTGATTGTTGTGTAAATTTAAAAATCAATCGGAAATATTTGTTGGTTTCCAGGTTTCCAGCGTTATTATTATACCTGTCAATTCAAAACTGAATATTAGATGACCCCGAATTTTGGTTTATATTTCTTTTGAGAACGGCCGCGAATGTTGAACAACTGATTTTGAATTAATTTTAAAAACTTTTGCTGAATTTGAAAATCTTTGGGGGAACTTATAAATTATAAGGCCTTTCTTCCACACGACGGCCAAGTTCTTCTTGTGAAAGCCAGCGAAAAATTTCAAAATTAAAAAATTCAAATAATTTTTTTTTCATGCCAAAATTTTAATGATGTCCAGAAAACTCCATTGGAGCCAGATGCCGCTGGTTGAGTTCTAAAGATAGATTTCCATTCCGAAGACTTATAACTTATAATTGTTGAAAATTTTTGCTGAGCGATAAAATTTTTCGTCGTGTTTTTTCCAAAGGTTGCTTTCGAACCCAGCGTTTTAGATGGTGTTGATAATTTTGCTTTATCTTGCGAAATTTTCGTGGATTTTCTGATTTGTTTCGGTGGCGAAGCTTTTTATGAAAACATGTTTATTAATTACGTTGCCCTTTGCTGTCTGCTCTTTGACTTGAAGCTTCTGTTACAACAGGCTTTTCTTTTATGCCCTTCAAGTCTTCAAGCAGTTGTGCCATGACTGGGAAAGAGACATCATCAGAATTTTTTACAAAGATCATTCCGCTGGCATTGTGTGTGCAACCATCCCGTTTTCTTTGGCGTATTTTTTCACGTTATTGTATATCTATCGATTGTGTGGTGTGAGAATGTGATCAAAGTATGTGCCGCCAGATTTTGTTATTGGTATTTGTTGTGAATTAGGATATAGTGTATGCATAAGAGCTCGATGTTACTCTCAAAATGCCATTTAACCGAACTGATAGTAAGAAAAACGCATCTTCGAAATGGACACTGTGGAAATTCACAAACCGTACGTATAATCAGTGGAAATTATTGGATCCCAGCCATTAAACAACGTGTAAAAAATATTGTCATACAGACAAAAGTACGACTGTAAGCAAAAACCCAATACAGAAAGATCCAGAAAAGCGTTCCATAACGGATAACATTATATAAGATATTCGTGTTTTATAGCTTTTGTTAATCACCACATATAAAACAGAACAATATTACATGGTGTCAGCGACTGGAAGCAATTGAAGAACCCATGTTTGAAGATAGTAAAAACAATTGAAAATGGGAAAGAATGAAAACGAAAACGCTATTCCAGAATGGTTCAAGACATTATATAAAGGAATGGTTTTGTCACAGCACCAGCTGCGGTGGTTGGGATTCCGTTTCCGAACCCGCTAATACTGAGCACAGGAAGTGAAATAGATAACCCAGAAAGGTTTAAGAGAAGTTTCGATGATTATTTGGTATCTTCAAGAAGAACTGGCGAATCAAACGCACAGAAATTGGCGCTGCTGCGTTCAGCGCTAGGTAGGTAGTGATCTTTAGTACTCAATAAATTTCGAGCAGGAGGAATCAACATTGGAAATCGTGTTTCAAGCGTTAAAAAATAAAATAGCCCCACAGATTATGTGATTTACTCACGTTATGAGTTCCATACTTGCGAGCAGGGACAAGATAAGTTTGACGATTATTCTGCAACAGAAGCTTCTAAGAAAAGCCAACTATATGAGCTCAGCAGACAATCTGGAGGATGATATCTTGATCACATAATGATTGGAATCAAGAGCCTTGCTGTGCGCCAAACATTACTGAAAAAAACGACCTGACACTTGATAAGGTTATATCAGTCTTACAGACTGATGAGAGATGAGAGTCCAATGAATTGGTAAACGAAATGCAAGTCAAATCGGAACAATTGAATAAAATCTCGACGGAAAATAATGAAGAGACTCGGCGGTGCAAGTTTTGGGATTTAAGCACCAGTATAAGAAAAACAAATGTCCTGCTATCGTAAAGTCCTGTAACAGCTGTAAGAGAACCGAGCATTTCGCAAAATGTTGTCCCATCTAACGGAAATCTGTCAAGAGGTTGGATAAAGCTGGAATAGAACCCGATGCGCCCGCTCTATTTATATACGATTACCAAATTGAGAGCGCCAAACAGTCAAGAAGGATTCTACTGCAACTTGTGGATGAGTCATCTAACGAATAAATTCAAATTGAAATGCTTATTGGACACAGGCCAGGCGCAACGGTGTGTATTATGGGCGAGCAGTATTTACGTGCAACGATGAAAGGAAAAAAGCTATCAAATTGAGAATTCAAATGCCAGAATTGAAAGCTTTTTAAGAATCAACGTGATTGGGAAAATACGATTTATGTATTATAAAGAACAAAAAATGTGGGAGATCATTTTTCAAGTAACAAAGGAAAACCACTGTCCATTGCTGTCGGGTAACGCCTTCAAGAAGCCAAGTCTCATCCAAATTTGTTGCGCAGTGCAGCAAGAAAGCTCGTGTAAAATACCAGCGGACATGAGATCATCATCAGCGAGTATTGTCAAGAAATTAGTAGTTATACCTGACACATTATCAAGTGTCTTGTTGTATTCCCCCAGCGGCATACATCTTAACATCCCCCTGACAAAATGTTCTAGAAGTCGCATCTTCTCACCCCTGACACATGTATATATATATATCGCTCCGCGAACATTCGTCAGTCATAATCTAACCGCGAAGCTAAAAGCGTACATCTCCGCAATAAAGAACAATACAACACGTGATCCTGCATTCCTTCATTACCAAATCACACACCATTTTCAGGATCACAACAGTGGCGACGAGGATTAGTAGAATATATGCGCTCCCCGAAACACGCGAGTGCAAAAAAAAACCTTTGAGCAAAAGTTCAACAATTTCACAATCAAGTGAAAATCATCAATTTCACAATCGAGTGAAAAAATTTCAAATCAGCTTGAGAAAAATTCAACTCGAAAATCATGGATAAATCAATGCAAGATTTCGTAAAAGCCATGGCAGAACTACAGCGACAAGCTCAAGAACAAGCTGATAAAAGAAATGCGGAACTAGAGCAACAAGCAAATAAAAGAAATGCGGAAAAGAAGAATTGAAGCAATTCTCCAGCAAAATGCAGCACTACTCCAACAAAATCAGACTCGGGGCAGACTCGAGTGAAAGTAACGAAGCGCTGGCAATGCCCTTCGGATTAGATCTGGCTATTCCGAATATGCCTCGATTAAGTGGTGTCGGAAGTACTCGCATGCGTGAAGAAATTGCGATTCAGCTTCAATCAACTACCGAGAAATTATCACTTGACTATCACATAAAATTGCAGTCGTTGGAGGAACAGCTTAGAATGAGCGATGAATTATTGGAGCGTTCCGATAAGCAAGCCAAGGAACGAGATGAACGTTAAAAAGGCCTTGAGGAAAAATTAAGTCGTATGACGGCCCTTCTCAATATTGAAAATAATGGGGCAATGGCATCAATTGATGCTACTCAGTCATTAATGGTATCATCTTTTAATACAATGGATACACTAGAGTCACGTTGCGTGGGACAAATGGCATAAAAATCAACGCTCATGCATTCCTTAATGGAGGCTCGGCTCCAAGTGACTCTGATGAATGAATCTTTGTTCAACAAAATGAAAATCAACGGAACGCCCGATAAATTAGTCAAACAACACCGTCCGATTAGAGTCCGACTCCAAAATATGCTCCGTCCTATCACTGGAATTGATCAGATCAAGTTTAAACAAATGGATGGTATCCGAACAGTAAAGGATATTTGCTTCAATCCGCAGAATTTGAATGCCTAGGAAATGATTGAGAGATATCCATACATGAAAGAATTGCCGATTCCTGATTTAAATAATGTTGTGCCAGAAATTTTAGTCGGATTAAAGCACGCCAGATATTTGGCGGAAAGGAAGATTCGCACGAGAAATGAAGAAGAGCCAGTAGCAGCCTGAACCGAGCTGGGATGGATTGTTTACGGGCGTTCGATTCCCACGATTGGTGACCTTAAGGCGAACAATCACATTAGGGAATTGTTGTAGTTTGGACATGCTCGGGAAGCCACAAGAGAGGAACTTAATCAGAATTGGGACCGCGTTTGGTTTTTTTTTTACCATCTTTCATCGTTACTAACAAGAACAAAATCCCAATAAAAAGAAGGCTCGTTTGGGATGCTGCAGCGAAAGTTGATGAAGTTTCTCTGAACTCGATGTTAATCAAAGGCCCCGACCAATTAATTCCTATGATGAGAGCGCTGACAAGATTTCGAGAATACGCCTTCGCTATCAACAGTGATGTCAAACAAATGTTCCACCAAGTTCGCATAGTCAAAGCTGATCAGCAGTGCCAAAGGTTCTTGTGACGTGAGTGCAATGAATATTACCCTCCCAAAGTGTTCTAAGCGCCATGGCATTCGGTCCCACATGCTCACCATGTTGCGCGCAAGTTGTGAAAAATTTCCAAGCAAAACAATTCGTGGAAGAGTATCCAGACAGTTGAAATGTTAATAAATGGCACGTTTATGGATGACGCCTTTGACAGCCAGCCAACAATCGAGAGAGCCACTAAAGTAGCCCAAGACGCCATCGATATTATGAAAGAAATTAGTTTTGATCTTATTGGCTTCCAATCAAACAACTCTGAAATTCTCAAGAAACTTCCATTTAGCAACGTGAGAGAAGAGCTGGTGTCATTTGACCCAGATAAATGTAACGATTACATCACGAAAGTTCTTGGCATGTACTGGAACCGTCAGAGAGATGAATTCAAATATCAGGTGAATTTTGAGGTAGTACCTCAACATCACAGTGGAGAGAATTATTGTCCACAAAGCGAGAAGTTCTACGCATAGTGATGAAGATATTTGACCCCTTGGGATTATTGTCTTATTATACAATCCGTGGAAAAATCATCATGCAAGAAGTTTGGCGTGACGGAACAGGTTGGGATGTGAAAATCGACCCTCGACTGATGAAAATAGATAAAGATTTCGTCATCCAATTGTCAAATTTACAATACATTCGACTGCGTCGACAGTACGCATGTTTTCGTGGACGCGTCTGAACTAGCATACGCCGCAGTAGCCTATTTTCGCTTCAATATCAATCAGGATATAAAGGTGGCTCTGGTAATGGGAAAAGCTCGAGTAATGCCTATCAAGCCAATGTCAATTCCACAAGCTGAATTAACCGCTGCAACAATGGGAGTCAGGCTAGCGAACACTATCAAAGATCTCCACCGCATTAAAATTTCTAAGTCAACTTATTGGAGTGACTCACGCGTAGTGTTGGCATGGATTAATTCCAGTGCTGTGAGGTTTAAACAGTTTGCAGGATTGCGTGTTAGAGAAATATTGGACTCAACAACACGTCGAGATTGGCGACATGTTCCAACAAAACTCAATGTAGCTGATAACGCTACCAAATGGAATGATCCGACAATTAGTTCTAAAGATCGTTGGTTTCACAGGCCTGAATTTTTTAGAATGCCAATAAGCGAATGGCCGATGCAACCCAAAATGACAACCATACCTGAAGATTCCCTTCATCCCATAATGCACATAAAGAATTCGGATATTCGTTTCCATTTATTAGCAAAAATCAACACGAATTGCATGTCCCGTTGGAACAAATTGAGAATAGTAGTCGCTATCAGATTAAGATTCTTATCGATGAAATAAAAGAGCTGCCCAAATCCCGCAGCGCACTTGACACCAGAAGAGCTGCGGAAGGCGGAAGATTACATATTTCGCTCAATTCAATTTGATGCATCTGATGTCGGAATTGATTGCGCTCTCGAACGGATGGAAACTCGAGCATGATAGTAACTTGTTTCAATTGACGCCGGTGATGGACGAGGACGGAGTCCTCCGATTTGACACAAGTTAACCTTTGCGCCTCGGTCTTATGCCGCCAAGAGACCCGCCATCTTACCCAATAAGCATCCGCTCGTGGATTTATTTGTACACCAAGTGCATGAAAATAATTTCCACATGTGCGAAGAAAAAACAATAGCCAATATACGCGAACGGGCATGGATTGTCAACCCGCGGGTTGCAGTACGACGTATAAAATCAAGATGCATTGTTTGTAGGATTCATCGGGTTAAACCGGTGCAACCCAAGATGAGCCCGCTACCAGCATTCCGCTTAGATGCATTCAAGAAAACGTTCACCCACGTAGGTGTGGACGCCTTTGGACCAGTAAAAGTTGTCGTCAATAGACACCAAGAAAAGCGTTATGGGATGATTTTCATTTGTTTAGTGACGCGGGCAGTACCCATTGAAGTCCTTCAGAACATGACCACAGATTCCGCGTAACTAGCTATCTCAGAATTCCATTCTGTACGAGGACCATGTACCAACTTTTACTCTGATAATGGCAAAAACTATGAGGGAGCCGCTAATCAGTTGCATATAGAACTCGATGAAATAGCAGAAGAGCTGGGAGGAAAAATTGCAAACATGCCATCCCTACAGATAAAATGGCATTTCAATCCTGCATGGGCTCCACATTTCGGTGGCGAATGGTAACGAGGAATCGCGAGTATCAAGCAAGGCGTCAAGGCCCAACAAATCCATTTGTCGAAACCTTGCTCCAAGAGATTGCATGAACACGTGTGGAAGGCATCCCTCAAAGAAAGTGCATTTATCAACTGTCAACCGCTTACTAACACGCCCATTTCACATGAGGACGATGAACCGCTTACTCCAAATCATTTTCTAATTGGATGTAGGAAACCCGTTCCCATCCCGGAAGTTGACAAAAGATGACTTGAACGCAAAATCATCATACCGATGTTCCCGAGCGCTCGCAATTATTTTTTGGCACCGCTGGTTAAAGGAATATTTACCAGTTATCGCTAGGCGAGGCAAATGGTTTGCCGATATCCGCGAAATTCAGCAAGATGACGTAGTTTTATTTGCGCAAAAAGATCAACCACATGAAGCATGGCAGTTAGGTTGAGGTTTGAAAGTATTTTCCGGATTCGATAAACACTTTCATGTAGCTGAAGTGAAATTGAAAGGTATTGACAAACCAATCATTCGTGGCGAGTTCGCATTATTAGACTTCGAAACAACGCCAGCATCATCTGATAGCAGTCGTTTACGCCCCCGGGCTTGTTGTCGAGCCAGAACTGAAAACATTTAAAAATATATAATAGGATTAAGTAAATGAATTCTGAATATTCACCACATACCGTGACCGTTGAAGAGCGCGCGTAGAATTTGAATTACATAGCGATGTGCCGCTCGCGCGGTACGTACTGTAACGTAGTGACCTACGTTCAAGATCAAATGTCCCTTTATGTCCCTTACATGGGCAATGCGTTTTCTATCTGAATTTGATAAACCAAAAAGAAGTAGGATGTAACTCCCATATTACTCTCAAAATGCCATCTAACCGAACTGATAGTAAGAAAAATGCATCTTCAAAATGGAGACTGTGGAAATTCACACACCATACGTATAATCAATGAAAATTATTGGATCCCTGCCACCATTAAACAACGTGTTGAGAATTTCCACTTTACATTTGGTGGAGAGCACAACCAACTATGGCCGATTTACCTGCTGAGCGCACGAAAGTCGCTCCAGTATTTAGCCAAGTTGGCGTGGACTTGGCTGGCCATTTCAACACACAATAGTCGTTTTGCATTTCGAGAAAACAATAAAGAACTGTGCTCAGATCTTAGCATTTCTGCGTTTCACGCGCTTCACCAACCAACGTGGACCAGTATCCTTGATCCAATCTGACAACGGACGAAATTTTGTCGGAGCTGTTAGAAAAGCTAAAGGGGCCTGGGCCAAAATTACCCAACAAACGAAAGACAGGTTAGCTGTTCAACAAATTAGCTGGAAATTCATCCCATCGCTCTGATTCGTTTTGCTGGCTGTCAGTTCACCAAAGACGATATCAAAGTTGCCTCGAATAGAAAAGGGATAAATGTTAGACGGCCCATTCCACGTACATGCAGATTTAGAGATACCCCACATTCCCGAATTAAGGCACACTACACTAATCAGTTGCTCACGAAACTAAGACCAGAGCTACAAAGTACCATCCGTGATTTGGAGCAGACTATTCAGTGGAGTTTGCAAACAATTATCAGCATCATCAGCTCAGACCTACTAACATCATAGCCACCATTTTTGCCTTTGGGCTAAAATGACGGATGTAAAGACGCCAAGCCAAGTGATCGTTATTCCTAAATCTTAAAAAAATCTATCTTTTATTGTTTTCTTTATTATGGTTAGTTACTTATTTTCTTTTTTTTAATCTCCTTGCGTTTCCCACATTCACTAAAATGCATGCGCTTTTTTCAAGAATATTGCTGCATTTAAATTACCAAACTGCTAATGCAATTGGCTATTCTAGAGTTACGCGGTTTCATTAGATCGACAGTTGTCAGCCAAGAAAACTACTTACGACAAAGTTGCTCCAATGTTTTCCCCATTATGAAAAAGTTGTGCGTTTTGCCAACATGCGAAAAATGCGAGTTGAAATCTCATTGACGGCCAGAAAATAAAAAAGAGCACGTTGGAAGCAGGCCAGTAGAAAGCAGGCTTCGTGAATGTAGAATGAAATTCAGTTCCAATAGTTGCTCGCAATTTGAAAATAGCATTCCACAAATACGGGCTTGACATTCCTGACAATTGCCACATTATTGTCACTTGTACCGTACCGATATTGTCGTTTGTATCATTATTATCCCCAGGGGACTTTGCTACCTAGCTTTGACTTTTTTTTGCGCGTTTATATCCGCCATTTTAAAATCAAGTAACGAAATCGATTTTTGATTTATTTTCTTTATTCCACGTGTATCGTGTTGCCACTCTAGCTCTTCCTGAATGCCTGCAGAGTTCGCTTCTTGTTCAATGATAGGTTCTAGCGGGTGCACAATATCAGTCTCTGTAGAAGTGGAAACTGGGTATAAGGAACATTGGTTGCATACCCACGGAGTCATCTCATCCGTCTCTGGATTCCACCCTATA
The DNA here is from genome assembly GCA_018397935.1 of Propsilocerus akamusi. Taxonomy (NCBI): domain Eukaryota; kingdom Metazoa; phylum Arthropoda; class Insecta; order Diptera; family Chironomidae; genus Propsilocerus; species Propsilocerus akamusi. Next base: position 30,224 of record JAFFZY010000065.1, read on the forward strand.
CACTGCCAATGATGCCATTTAGAACAAAATGTCATGCCATTATTGTTATTGGGCTTGTCACACATGGGACATTCTTTCACTGGTGTCCGTCTGACGATCATCGACCGATTTCACAGCTGATACTGAGCCAATGTCGCACTTCAATTAGCGCTAGTGAATTAGTTGCCCGGAACTCGATAAGTCTTGGAACCAGTTTCTGACTTATGCTGCAGCTATAAAATTTAATGATCCAAATTTATCAGCGATATTTTTTGTGTGTGAATCACTTAAATTTTATAGGTCTTTATAGGCTCGCGCGAACGTATGTAATTCAAATTCTACGCGCGGTCTTCAACGGTCACCCGTATGTGGTGAATATTCAGAATTCATTTACTTAATCTTATTATATATTTTTAAATGGTTTCAGTTCTGGCTCGACTACAGTTGCACACAATGCCAGTATTCCGATCTTTGTAAAAATTCTGATGATGTCTCTTTCCCAGTCATGGCAGTTGAAGACTTGAAGGGCATAAAAGAAAAGCCTGTTGTAACAGAAGCTTCAAGTCAAAGAGCAGACAGCAAAGTGCAACGTAATTAATAAACATGTTTCCATAACAAGCTTCGCCATCGAAACAAATCAGAAAATCTGCAAAATTTTTGCAAGAACAAGCAAAACTATAAACACCATCTAAACGCTGGGTTTCCAAGCAAACTTTGGAAAAATTCCAGGTAAAAATTTATCGCTCAGCAAAATTTCTTAATAATTATAAGTTACAAGTCTTCTGAATGGAAATCTATCTTCAGAACCCGTTCAACGCAACAAGCGTCATCTGGCTCTGTTGGAGTTTTCAGGGCATCATTAAATTTTCAAATTTTGTCATGGCAAAAAATTTATTGGTTCATTTAATTTTAAAATTCTGAAATTTCAACTTCATTTCCGATGGCATTTGGCCCTCGTGTGGAAGTAAGGCCTTATAAATCCCCCAAAGATTTTCAAATTCAGCAAAAGGTTTCAAAATTAATTCAAAATCAGTTGTTCAACATTCGCGGCCGCTCTCAAAAGTAATATAAACCAAAATTCGGGGTCATCTAATATTCAGTTTTGAATTGACAGGTATAATAATAACGCTGGAAACCAACAAATATTTCAACATAAGTAATCGGCTATGATCAATAATGGAACCTGAGGAAGAAACATCGTGAGTATTCCAATGTACTAAAGAACATCATGTACCTGTTCTCTCAATCTCCTCTGTTTATCACCTCTAAACCGTCTCTGTGACTCCTTTTCTTAGAAACTTCATTAAACCTACCGTAGGCCTCCCATTATTTCGGGTACGTCCCGATGTTTTTTTTTACTTTTACTTGTTTTTGACAACTTTTACGACTCTCGAAAAGGTCGCACCCAGGTATATATCCAATGGTCTTGAAGGCAGAGACGAGTCAGATAAGGTCCGGTGGCGTACGAAGAGGTGGAAAATCGTGTCTGCCCCGCCTGAAGGTGTGAAATACCTTCATGCATGTCAAAAAGTAGAAAAGGCGTGGATGGATGGTGTAAAAAAAGGTTCGTTTCCCACAGAACATTGAAATCCTTATACATTCTTGATGGTCGATTATGCCATCATGTCGTCACGATCGTGTTATTTGCACTATAAAAGATTACCTTGGTCCATTGGAACCAAAATAGCTCTGATTTTATGGACAAAAAAACCGTTGAAGTTTTTCTCGGTAGAAATTGAAATAATTGAATTCAGCTTTTGTAGAAAACCAAAATCCTTCCATCAAGTGATGGATATGTGATGCCAACTATTTAGGAAAAACTAAAATATACGCATGCAGTTTCCGATGCCAATCGTGAATGCATCGTTCTTCATTTTTTCTGTTTCCACTGATGCGATGTTGCAACATCACATTCAACTCGTATTGTCCTTTCACGTGATGTCCGATCCTATCAATGTCATTGTCCTTAGATATATAGCATTCGTCGTGGTTGAACATGATTTCAAAACCGTGTTCGCCCAGCTTCTTGACTGATATCAAATTTTCTGTCAGCTTCCTTCTCCCTTGACTGTGGAAGTTCCACCATCAGCCACGCAAATGAATCAACAGTTTGATTTCCTTAATTCTTTAAACAAATGCCTATTTCCACACACATGCCTGGTGTGCTATTCACCTTAAATTTTTGTTCCTTAAATAAAGTCATTTGAGTACCATTCTGAACTCTTGCATATAGCAGTCTGCTTGCCATCTTTATTCTTATCATTCACATTTGCGCGATATTGACGTGGATGTGGGGACATTGGTTCCGGAAATGGCCGGGCTTGAGACAGTTGTGACAATTGAAACCTTCATTTGAGCTCCATGTTGGATCAGCTCTCCTTGATTCTATCTTTGGTCCGAGACGATTTCTAATTGTAGCAAATTGACGTGCTTGCAAACCGCTTGTTCTTCCATGTTGATATTCTGTTCCACCATGCTGGCGTTCCATACCACCATATTGGCGTTCCACACTGTGAATTTCCGACTTCATCTTTTGTTTTTTAAGTCAGAATTGAAGGACGTTTTGCAGCACATTGAAATGAAGATGCACTAGATAAAATGGCTTCACAAATAAAATCGTAACGCTGTTGAAGATTTTTCCCCTGCTGGCCATTTTCCAAAACTTTCTTAAGGTTTTGATTAAATTTCACCACTTTTTCCTCATCATTTTGAAAGAATATTCTTGGAACATTAGGTAATGTGTTTGTTATGTTTGATATGCTTTACTTTAAATCTTAATGTCATGTGCACCATTCTCTGATCTGAATAAAAGTTGAAACCATTAACTACATCGTTGTCGATTTCTTTTGCGATTTCCTCAGCATTAGAAAATCTATTTCGTTCCTTCCATTGCCGAGATTCCAAGTCCATCTTCTTTTCAATCTCTTTTTAAAAAGCGTGTTGGCGATCAAAAGTTCATTGGAGCGCGCAAAATCAATCAGCGTAACTCCTCTATCATTTCTTGTTACGAGCCTAAATTTACCCATGACGTCATCTTCACTGAAATGAGGAATTCCGATTTTTGCATTCATATCTCCCATCACAATCATCCAAGTACATTCAGAAACGTGCTGAATTGCTTCAATAAGTCTACATAGAAAGTATCAATTGAAGATTCGCTGCATTCGGGTGTTGGGGCATAACATTGAACAATTCCTAAAGTGCCACAATCGAACTTCAACCTCAGTGTTATTACACGATCCGAAAAACTATTGAATCCTTGAATGTCTGATTTCCATTTTGAATTTGCAACAAAGCCTACGGAACCATTTCTTCTCGTTTTGCCATTATGTATCCATTTCTTTCTTCAAGCTCTCTGTTTCTCCGATCATTTTAACTTCTGATAAACCGATGACATCAAATTTTGTACTTTTCAGAGCTTCTTCAAATTCCAAAAGTTTTGTATTGACAATGTTCGAGTGTTTAACGTAGAGACGCAAAATTTTGAAAAAAATGGACATTTTTTGTTGGATTTCATCTTTTTGGGGATTTATAAGGTAGAAGTAAGTTCCACACGAGGGCAAAGTTCGTCTTGTGGGAAGCCAGTGAAAAACGCAATAATTATCGGGAGCGAAAAAAATTTATTTTGTTCAGTTTTTGCAAAGCTTGCTCTCTCTTTACTTACGTGATAGAAAATCATACGTTGTCTACAATGGATCCTTTTCCGAGACATTTGCCATTCAATGATGTCCCGGTACTTAAAAACTGGCATTTACCAGTCTACGCTGATGACACAGCGCTATTTTCAGATGTTCCATGGAAGAACATTAGAAGCTGCGCACAACACAACATTCTTAGAGTTTCTCATTTCTCGGTTTCATCGAGATTTCACAGTTTCCAATCTTTAATATGCATGTTGATCTAAGGCTGTTTTCTCAAAATAGTGCCAGACAAGAGACATTTAATTAATTTTTGATATTAAAAGCAGCTATTACAAATGTGAGTTCGTCAAAAATACACATATTATTTGAACGCATATGTATATTCCGTTAATTTTTTTTATATAGTCGTCAAAATTTTTAAGGAAAATTCTTTCGGATCGAGAAATTGCCGAGAATTCTCGATGAGAATCACTATGGAAGATAAGCAAAAACAGAATTCATTGTTTACAGTTTCACCCACAATCATGAAAAAAGAATGGCGCATAACCCACCTACCGTTAACGGGATCTTTCTTGTGTTAAATCAATACTTAAATATCTGGGTGTTATCCTTGACTCAGTTTCATACATTCTGAAAAAAGTTATTAAATCAATTTCAGCACTATTTTGCATATTACAAAAAATTGTAGTCATTTACAAGTCCTACATAAGACCTATCATTACGTATGCCTGCCCAATATTCTCCAACTGTCCAATAACTCATTTCAATAAATTGCCGATAATGCAAAATAAATGCCTAAGAATGGTGCTTAACGCTATACTAGGACTATAGATCTGCACCGCGAAACTAAAGTCCCATACATGAAAACCACTGAAATTTTATCACAATTCGCAATCACACAAAAATGAATTGACCAATTCACTTGGAAACTATACAAATGATACGCTTCCGTTCAGAGTGACATAAACTCCCAAAGATTACTTAAGATTAATTCTTGTCCCATAATTAATTAGCGCGAATGCGCGCTTACATCTGTCTATATTTTATCATTACTATTTTTTTTCTTTTTTTTTACCATCATTTCTATAGTCAATTATTTTCCAAATAAGTATTAGATTAAAGCCAAAAGGCTAAAGCTAGTTAGTTACCATACAATGAATGTAATAAGCATATCTGGTTACTACCAGAAAGTAAATATAACTTTCTTCTTTTTTTATTGAATTGAAAAATATTTTTGTTTTCAAATCACGAAATCAGATAAATGTATCACATGAGAGATCGATTTATGACAATGAAAAATATGCACAATCTGCGGACGAAGCTCTAAATGTCTCCTAGTGCATGAATTTAGGTAGGGATGCTTGCCATACGTCTTTCTTTTCGACCGTATGTTCTGCTGAAAAGATTTGTCCTGCTTTCACGAACTTTTGTCCCGACTTTCGTGTTTTTGATTAAAATAATTAAAAAATTTATTAAAACAAATTCTGAAAAAGTTGTGCGTTTTACCCAAATGCGAAAAATGCGGTTTTTCCCATTGACGGACAGAAAATAAAAAAAATGCACATTGAAAGCAGGCATTTATCAAGATAGCCATGATAGCAGGCTTTGTGAATATAGAACGAAATTCAGTTCCAATAGGACACCGAAAACCTTATACCTGAGTTAGCTCGATTGACTACCTACTTAGCTCGAGTAAAAAAAAACTTAACCGGCTACTAACATTTTATAGAACTGTACGCTTATTGGCAGACCGACCCTAATAAATCAGAGCAGATTTTATAAATTTCATGATCAATAAATTAGGTAGGCGGGAAATTGGGCTGCAATGAGATTTCAAAAAAGTGGCATCCTTAATTTAGGCGGCGTGTCGCAAGGCTCGCTATCTGAGATTCTACTGAATGCCCAAAAATGTGTTTGCAAATTCAATCCATTTTCTGTCATATTTGATAAATAGTGTTACCTAAATAATTATAGGGATCATAATTTCCAATTATCGTAATTATCGTTTTGGCTATAATTTCGCAATTCAAAGCCTCAGATCATGGTAATATTTGACAGCTTCGCGTTAGTCTTAACAGCAGCCATATGCTTTGGACTGATGTTAAATTAAATTTTCATTAGTGTTTTTATTAATATTATTTTTGTTATTGTTCCTTTATATGTACACAACACAGATTTGGAAAAAGCCGATTGATAGAATGAAATACAAAAATTTAAATTTAACATGCTCGAGTCGCGGAGTCATTCAATGGAAGTTTTTACAGCCTGAAGGAAAGAAGCAAATTCTACAGGATCAAGTCTTCAGACAAAGAAGCCGATATGTTTGTCCATTAAAATGAAGTGATCGTTACAAAAAACCTTCGGTAGTCTTCATAAATTGACAACTCCCATATGTTTTTTTTGGAATGAGAGCGTTTTACGTCACCGAATATTTGTTGTCCGACCGAAGGTTGTGGTGTAAAATGTGCCGCTCGCGCGGTACGTACTGTAACGTAGTGACCTACGTTCAAGATCAAATGTCCCTTTATGTCCCTTACATGGGCAATGCGTTTTCTATCTGAATTTGATAACCCAAAAAGAAGTATTATTCAAAAATAATTAATTAAACGATACAAGAGGGCTTAAGCCGTTCTTCAAAAGTTAATTATCACATAAGTGGCAGCGAGCAAAACGGTGCGATCTATTTAACAAGGTGCTCAGTATCATTATAGAGCCTCATTCAAAATCAAGCGATCATTCACAGGAGAATATTTAAATTTTAATCCTGAAAGGAGATCGCGCTCGTGACTAGCCACAAATTGAATTAATCTCCATAAGAATTCCCAATTCAAATACCTATAAAATTTAAGGGATTCACACACAAAAAAAATCGCTGATAAATTTGTATCAGTTGGGATTTCTTCGGTGTCTTCCGGCTAGAAGACTGCAACCATTCCGTTTTCTTTGGTGTATGTTTTCATGTTATTTTATATCTATCGATTGTGTGGTGTGAGAATGTGATCAAAGTATGTGCCGCTAGATTTTGTTGTTGGTATTGGTATTTTTTTGTGAATTAGGTATAGTGTATAAATAAGAGCTCGATGTAACTCCCATATTACTCTCAAAATGCATCTTCAAAATGGAGACTGTGGAAATTCACACACCATACGTATAATCAATGAAAATTATTGGATCCCTGCCATTAAACAACGTGTTGAAATATCCATTAGAGAATTTTCACTTTACATTTGGTGGAGAGCACAACCAACTATGGCCGATTTACCTGCTGAGCGCACGAAAGTCGCTCCAGTATTTAGCCAAGTTGGCGTGGACTTGGCTGGCCATTTCAACACACAATAGTCGTTTTGCATTTCTAGAAAACAATAAAGAACTGTGCTTAGATCTTAGCATTTCTGCGTTTCACGCGCTTCACCAACCAACGTGGACCAGTATCCTTGATCCAATCTGACAACGGACGAAATTTTGTCGGAGCTGTTAGAAAAGCTAAAGGGGCCTGGGCCAAAATTACCCAACAAACGAAAGACAGGTTAGCTGTTCAACAAATTAGCTGGAAATTCATCCCATCGCTCTGATTCGTTTTGCTGGCTGTCAGTTCACCAAAGACGATATCAAAGTTGCCTCGAATAGAAAAGGGGATAAATGTTAGACGGCCCATTCCACGTACATGCAGATTTAGAGATACCACCCCACATTCCCGAATTAAGGCACACTACACCAATCAGTTGCTCACGAAACTAAGACCAGAGCTACAAAGTACCATCCGTGATTTGGAGCAGACTATTCAGTGGAGTTTGCAAACAATTATCAGCATCATCAGCTCAGACCTACTAACATCATAGCCACCATTTTTGCCTTTGGGCTAAAATGACGGATGTAAAGACGCCAAGCCAAGTGATCGTTATTCCTAAATCTTAAAAAAATCTATCTTTTATTGTTTTCTTTATTATGGTTAGTTACTTATTTTCTTTTTTTTTATCTCCTTGCGTTTCCCACATTCACTAAAATGCATGCGCTTTTTTCAAGAATATTGCTGCTTGATCAGCATTTAAATTACCAAACTGCTAATGCAATTGGCTATTCTAGAGTTACGCGGTTTCATTAGATCGACAGTTGTCAGCCAAGAAAACTACTTACGACAAAGTTGCTCCAATGTTTTCCCCATTATGAAAAAGTTGTGCGTTTTGCCAACATGCGAAAAATGCGAGTTGAAATCTCATTGACGGCCAGAAAATAAAAAAGAGCACGTTGGAAGCAGGCCAGTAGAAAGCAGGCTTCGTGAATGTAGAATGAAATTCAGTTCCAATAGTTGCTCGCAATTTGAAAATAGCATTCCACAAATACGGGCTTGACATTTCTGACAATTGCCACATTATTGTCACTTGTACCGTACCGATTTGTCGTTTGTATCATTATTATCCCCAGGGGACTTTGCTACCTAGCTTTGACTTTTTTTTTGCGCGTTTATATCCGCCATTTTAAAATCAAGTAACGAAATCGATTTTTGATTTATTTTCTTTATTCCACGTGTATCGTGTTGCCACTCTAGCTTTTCCTGAATGCCTGCAGAGTTCGCTTCTTGTTCAATGATAGGTTCTAGCGGGTGCACAATATCAGTCTCTGTAGAAGTGGAAACTGGGTATAAGGAACATTGGTTGCATACCCACGGAGTCATCTCATCCGTCTCTGGATTCCACCCTATACACTGCCAATGATGCCATTTACGACATTTAGAACAAAATGTCATGCCATTCTTGTTATTGGGCTTGTCACACATGGGACATTCTTTCACTGGTGTCCGTCTGACGATTATCGACCGATTTCACAGCTGATACTGAGCCAATGTCGCACTTCAATTAGCGATAGTGAATTAGTTGCCCGGAACTCGATAAGTCTTGGAAACAGTTTCTGACTTATGCTGCAGCTATAAAATTTAATGATTCAGCGATTTTTTTTGTGTGTGAATCACTTAAATTTTATAGGTCTTTATAGGCTCGCGCGAACGTATGGAATTTAAATTCTACGCGCGGTCTTCAGCGGTCACCCGTATGTGGTGAATATTCAGAATTCATTTACTTAATCTTATTATATATTTTTAAATGGTTTCAGTTCTGGCTCGACTACAGTTGCACACAATGCCAGTATTCCGATCTTTGTAAAAATTCTGATGATGTCTCTTTCCCAGTCATGGCAGTTGAAGACTTGCAGGGCATAAAAGAAAAGCCTGTTGTAACAGAAGCTTCAAGCAACGTAATTAATAAACATGTTTCCATAACAAGCTTCGCCACCGAAACAAATCAGAAAATCCGCAAAATTTTTGCAAGAACAAGCAAAACTATAAACACCATCTAAACGCTGGGTTTCCAAGCAAACTTTTGAAAAATACCAGGTAAAAATTTATCGCTCAGCAAAATTTCTTAATAATTATAAGTTACAAGTCTTCTGAATGGAAATCTATCTTCAGAACCCGTTCAACGCAACAAGCGTCATCTGGCTCTGTTGGAGTTTTCAGGGCATCATTAAATTTTCAAATTTTGTCATGGCAAAAAATTTATTGGTTCATTTAATTTTAAAATTCTGAAATTTCAACTCCATTTCTGATGGCATTTGGCCCTCGTGTGGAAGTAAGGCCTTATAAATCCCCCAAAGATTTTCAAATTCAGCAAAAGGTTTCAAAATTAATTCAAAATCAGTTGTTCAACATTCGCGGCCGTTCTAAAAAATAATATAAACCAAAATTCGGGGTCATCTAATATTCAGTTTTGAATTGACAGGTATAATAATAACGCTGGAAACCAACAAATATTTCCGATTGATTTTTAAATTTACATAACAATCAACAAATCGTACCCAAACAATATTCTTTCAAATGTACGTGTCATTAATAGGATGAATAAATTTGGTCAATTAAATTGACTGCTTAGTGTTTTCAAAAGAATGCCTTGTATAATTCTGTTATCTGAAGTAAAAAATTTTGACTCCATCACCTGTGAAAATTTACAACATAAGTAATCGGCTATGATCAATAATGGAACCTGAGGAAGAAACATCGTGAGTATTCCAATGTACTAAAGAACATCATGTACCTGTTCTCTCAATCTCCTCTGTTTATCACCTCTAAACCGTCTCTGTGACTCCTTTTCCTAGAAACTTCATTAAACCCACCGTAGGCCTCCCATTATTTCGGGTACGTCCCGATGTTTTTTTTTTACCTTTACTTGTTTTTGACAACTTTTACGACTCTCGAAAAGGTCGCACCCAGGTGTATATCCAATGGTCTTGAAGGCAGAGACGAGTCAGATGAGGTCCGGTGGCGTACGAAGAGGTGGAAAATCGTGTCTGCCCCGCCTGAAGGTGTGAAATACCTTCATGCATGTCAAAAAGTAGAAAAGGCGTGGATGGATGGTATAAAAAAAGGTTCGTTTCCCACAGAACATTGAAATCCTTATACATACTTGATGGTCGATTATGCCATCATGTCGTCACGATCGTGTCATTTGCACTATAAAAGATTACCTTGGTCCATTGGAACCAAAATAGCTCTGATTTTATGGACAAAAAACCGTTGAAGTTTTTCTCGGTAGAAATTGAAATAATTGAATTCAGCTTTTGTAGAAAACCAAAATCCTTCCATCAAGTGATGGATATGTGATGCCAACTATTTAGGAAAAACTAAAATATACGCATGCAATTTCCGATGCCAATCGTGTATGCATCGTTCTTCATTTTTTCTGTTTCCACTGATGCGATGTTGCAACATCACATTCAACTCGTATTGTCCTTTCACGTGATGTCCGATCCTATCAATGTCATTGTCCTTAGATATATAGCATTCGTCGTGGTTGAACAAGATTTCAAAACCGTGTTCGCCCAGCTTCTTGACTGATATCAAATTTCTGTCAGCTCTGGCACAAAAAGAACGTTGCTGAGAGTGACATCGAGGAAACCGTGTTGAGTCTTTATCTTTATGCTTCCTTCTCCCTTGACTGTGGAAGTTCCACCATCAGCCACGCAAATGAATCAACAGTTTGATTTCCTTAATTCTTTAAACAAATGCCTATTTCCACACACATGCCTGGTGTGCTATTCACTTTAAATTTTGTTCCCTAAATAATCAACAGCTTGATTTCCTTAATTCTTTAAACAAATGCCTATTTCCACACACATGCCTGGTGTGCTATTCACCTTAAATTTTTGTCCCTTAAATAAAAGTCATTTGAGTACCATTCTGAGCTCTTGCATATAGCAGTCTGCTTGCCATCTTTATTCTTATTATTCACATTTGCGCGATATTGACGTGGATGTGGGGACATTGGTTCCGGAAATGGTCGGGCTTGAGACAGTTGTGACAATTGAAACCTTCATTTGAGCTCCATGTTGGATCAGCTCTCCTTGATTCTATCTTTGGTCCGAGACGATTTCTAATTGTAGCAAATTGACGTGCTTGCAAACCGCTTGTTCTTCCATGTTGATATTCTGTTCCACCATGCTGGCGTTCCATACCACCATATTGGCGTTCCACACTGTGAATTTCCGACTTCATCTTTTGTTTTTTTAAGTCAGAATTGAAGGACGTTTTGGAGCACATTGAAATGAAGATGCACTAGATAAAATGGCTTCACAAATAAAATCGTAACGCTGTTGAAGATTTTTCCCCTGCTGGCCATTTTCCAAAACTTTCTTAAGGTTTTGATTAAATTTCACCACTTTTTCCTCATCATTTTGAAAGAATATTCTTGGAACATTAATGTGTTTCTTATGTTTGATATGCTTTACTTTAAATCTTAATGTCATGTGCACCATTCTCTGATCTGAATAAAAGTTGAAACCATTAACTACATCGTTGTCGATTTCTTTTGCGATTTCCTCAGCATTAGAAAATCTATTTCATTCCTTCCATTGCCGAGATTCCAAGTCCATCTTCTTTTCAATCTCTTTTTAAAAAGCGTGTTGGCGATCAAAAGTTCATTGGAGCGCGCAAAATCAATCAGCGTAACTCCTCTATCATTTCTTGTTACGAGCCTAAATTTACCCATGACGTCATCTTCACTGAAATGAGGAATTCCGATTTTTGCATTCATATCTCCCATCACAATCATCCAAGTACATTCAGAAACGTGCTGAATTGCTTCAATAAGTCTACATAGAAAGTATCAATTGAAGATTCGCTGCATTCGGGTGTTGGGGCATAACATTGAACAATTCCTAAAGTGCCACAATCGAACTTCAACCTCAGTGTTATTACACGATCCGAAAAACTATTGAATCCTTGAATGTCTGATTTCCATTTTGAATTTGCAACAAAGCCTACGGAACCATTTCTTTCTTCAAGCTCTCTGTTTCTCCGATCATTTTAACTTCTGATAAACCGATGACATCAAATTTTGTACTTTTCAGAGCTTCTTCAAATTCCAAAAGTTTTGTATCATTTGACAATGTTCGAGTGTTTAACGTAGAGACGCAAAATTTGAAAAAAAATGGACATTTTTTGTTGGATTTCATCTTTTTGGGGATTTATATGGTAGAAGTAAGTTCCACACGAGGGCAAAGTTCGTCTTGTGGGAAGCCAGTGAAAAACGCAATAATTATCGGGAGCGAAAAAAAATTATTTTGTTCAATTTTTGCAAAGCTTGCTCTCTCTTTACTTACGTGATAGAAAATCATACGTTGTCTACAATGGATCCTTTTCCGAGACATTTGCCATTCAATGATGTCCCGGTACTTAAAAACTGGCATTTACCAGTCTACGCTGATGTCACAGCGCTATTTTCAGATGTTCCATGGAAGAACATTAGAAGCTGCGCACAACCAACATTCTTAGAGTTTCTCATTTCTCGGTTTCATCGAGATTTCACAGTTCCAATCTTTAATATTCTTATCGCATGTTGATCTAAGGTTGTCTTCTCAAAATAGTGCCAGACAAGAGACATTTAATTGATTTTTGATATTAGAAGCAGCTATTACGTCAAAAATACACACATTATTTGAATGCATATGTATATTCCGTTAATTTTTTTTATATAGTCGTCAAAATTTTTAAGGAAAATTCTTTCGGATCGAGAAATTGCCGAGAATTCTCGGGTTTTCTCGGCCGAGAAATCTCGATGAGAATCACTAAGGAAGATAAGCAAAAACAGAATTCATTGTTTTCAGTTGCACCTACAATCATGAAAAAAGAATGGCGCATAACCCACCTACCGTTAACGGGATCTTTCTTGTGTTAAATCAATATTGTTATCCTTGAAGAAAAACTCAGTTTCATACATTCTGAAAAAAGTTATTAAATCAATTTCAGCACTATTTTGCATATTACAAAAATTGTAGTCATTTACAAGTCCTACATAAGACCTATCATTACGTATGCCTGCCCAATATTCTCCAACTGTCCAATAACTCATTTCAATAAATTGCCGATAATGCAAAATAAATGCCTAAGAATGGTGCTTAACGCTATACTAGGACTATAGATCTGCACCGCGAAACTAAAGTCCCATACATGAAAACCACTGAAATTTTATCACAATTCGCAATCACACAAAAATGAATTGACCAATTCACTTGGAAACTATACAAATGATACGCTTCCGTTCAGAGTGACATAAACTCCCAAAGATTACTTAAGATTAATTCTTGTCCCATAATTAATTAGCGCGAATGCGCGCTTACATCTGTCTATATTTTATCATTACTATTTTTTTTCTTTTTTTTTACCATCATTTCTATAGTCAATTATTTTCCAAATAAGTATTAGATTAAAGCCAAAAGGCTAAAGCTAGTTAGTTACCATACAATGAATGTAATAAGCATATCTGGTTACTACCAGAAAGTAAATATAACTTTCTTCTTTTTTATTGAATTGAAAAATATTTTTGTTTTCAAATCACGAAATCAGATAAATGTATCACATGAGAGATCGATTTATGACAATGAAAAATATGCACAATCTGCGGACGAAGCTCTAAATGTCTCCTAATGCATGAATTTAGGTAGGGATGCTTGCCATACGTCTTTCTTTTCGACCGTATGTTCTGCTGAAAAGATTTGTCCTGCTTTCACGAACTTTTGTCCCGACTTTCGTGTTTTTGATTAAAATAATTAAAAAATTTATTAAAACAAATTCTGAAAAAGTTGTGCGTTTTACCCAAATGCGAAAAATGCGGTTTTTCCCATTGACGGACAGAAAATAAAAAAAATGCACATTGAAAGCAGGCATTTATCAAGATAGCCATGATAGCAGGCTTTGTGAATATAGAACGAAATTCAGTTCCAATAGGACACCGAAAACCTTATACCTGAGTTAGCTCGATTGACTACCTACTTAGCTCGAGTAAAAAAAACTTAACCGGCTACTAACATTTTATAGAACTGTACGCTTATTGGCAGACCGACCCTAATAAATCAGAGCAGATTTTATAAATTTCATGATCAATAAATTAGGTAGGCGGGAAATTGGGCTGCAATGAGATTTCAAAAAAGTGGCATCCTTAATTTAGGCGGCGTGTCGCAAGGCTCGCTATCTGAGATTCTACTGAATGCCCAAAAATGTGTTTGCAAATTCAATCCATTTTCTGTCATATTTGATAAATAGTGTTACCTAAATAATTATAGGGATCATAATTTCCAATTATCGTAATTATCGTTTTGGCTATAATTTCGCAATTCAAAGCCTCAGATCATGGTAATATTTGACAGCTTCGCGTTAGTCTTAACAGCAGCCATATGCTTTGGACTGATGTTAAATTAAATTTTCATTAGTGTTTTTATTATATTATTTTTGTTATTGTTCCTTTTATATGTACACAACATTAAATTTAACATGCTCGAGTCGCGGAGTCATTCAATGGAAGTTTTTACAGCCTGAAGGAAAGAAGCAAATTCTACAGGATCAAGTCTTCAGACAAAGAAGCCGATATGTTTGTCCATTAAAAGAAGTGATCGTTACAAAAAACCTTCGGTAGTCTTCATAAATTGACAACTCCCATATGTTTTTTTGGAATGAGAGCGTTTTACGTCACCGAATATTTGTTGTCCGACCGAAGGTTGTGGTGTAAAATGCCGCTTCGATAGTGCCTTCTGCTACATTCACGTCAAAAATGCATTTTGAATTATAAATTAAGTCAAAATCGTACCTATGATGGATATGGATAAGGCGTTTTCTTGCCAATTTGTCGGGTTTGCACAATCAAAAGTTTTATGTAACCTAAGTTTTTGTATTGATTGTATGTATGATATATTCATGTATCAAGGATGGATGCAAAGAATTGTTGGTATCAAACACTGTTTGGTAACGTTCGAAGTGTGAATTCGCTATTCGTTTGTAATGTAAATTTATTATTTTGCCTTCACCACGGTCTAATAAAATTGAATGATTATCTGATTATATCTGATGACTTTACTTAACAAAATTGATATTGTTAATGCTTTTCATGCGAAATAAATTTATTAAATTTTCAAATTGAGCAGTTACTAATTTTGTCAGCAACAAATTTTGTTCAACATTGATAGCTCCATATTTCTCTGCGCAACAGCTAATTTTTCCAAACTTGATTCGGTCATGTGTCATGTTTGTGCTCCATACGTGAAAATCGGTAATATACAAGCATCAAGCAACCTTCTCTTATGATATATTGGCATTTTAGTTTTAAAATATTGTTTAAGTACCCAAAATGCCTTCCATGCAGTTGAAATCCGGCTCGAAATTTTTTTCCTCGCGACTAGTGAAAGATAATATCTTTCCTAAATATTTGAAATCCTCGGCTACTTCGAATTTCATTCCATCATTTCATATTGTCGTTCGGAAGTATTTGTCAAAATCATTGTCATTGTCAAAAAAATATCCTTCATCATGCTGAGCAATTTTATTTTGTTATCACTCAATTCAGCCAGATCATCTGCAAATCTTAATTCTTCTATTGTTTGTTCGACCAATTGGAAAACCTTTTTGAGACCGATTGATACTTCTAAAGATTCTTTGTAAAGCTGATTGAATGATTTTGGCGAAAATGGATCACCTTGTTTGATACCACGAGAGATTGCAAACCACGACTGTAACTATGAAGCTTTAATCGCGCCACAGAATTTTCATAATGTACTTGAAAATCCGAATGTATTTTTGATTTATACCGTCTTCTTTAAAGTCAACCACAAATATGGATGCTCAATACTATCAAATGCCTTCGTATAATCAATCAAGGCATAATGCATTGGTAGATTAAATTCGAGGCATTTCTCAATAAACTGATCCATAACGAACAGATGTTGTTGAATAACCTTTCGAAATCCAGCTTGATTAGGTGGTTGATTTTCATCCAATTGATCCGCCAAACCTGTTTAATAATTGGTCTATCATTTTGAATATCACGTCTGTCGCCTTTCTTGTAAATCAAAATATTGTTGATTGTAGCCACTGATTTGGAAGTCTTTCAGTCTTCAGAATTTTATTGAAAGTGTCTCGAATTTGTTCTAGTAGTTCATCTTTGCAAACTTTCAAAATGTCAGAAGAAATACTAACTTCACTAGCTGCCTTTGAATTCTTCATCGATCTCAAAGCGATTAACAGTTCTTCAAAGGTGATTTCATCAACTTCCAAATTTTAGACAAATTAGGATTCAAGTTCTCTTTCTTGTCTACATTTAAAGTACTACTATAGAGCATCACATAAAACTTAGTTGCAGTTTCCAAATTCCAAAATTTCAAATTCACCACACCATACGTATAATCAATGAAAATTTTGGATCCCTGCCATAAACAACGTGTTGATCCCTGCCATAAAACAACGTGTTGAAAATTTCCACTTACATTTGGTGGAGAGCACAACCAACTATGGCCGATTTACCTGCTGAGCGCACGAAAGTCGCTCCAGTATTTAGCCAAGTTGGCGTGGACTTGGCTGGCCATTTCAACACAAATAGTCGTTTTGCATTTCTAGAAAACAATAAAGAACTGTGCTTAGATCTTAGCATTTCTGCGTTTCACGCGCTTCACCAACCAACGTGGACCAGTATCCTTGATCCAATCTGACAATGGACGAAATTTTGTCGGAGCTGTTAGAAAAGCTAAAGGGGCCTGGGCCAAAATTACCCAACAAACGAAAGACAGGTTAGCTGTTCAACAAATTAGCTGGAAATTCATCCCATCGCTCTGATTCGTTTTGCTGGCTGTCAGTTCACCAAAGACGATATCAAAGTTGCCTCGAATAGAAAAGGGGATAAATGTTAGACGGCCCATTCCACGTACATGCAGATTTAGAGATACCACCCCACATTCCCGAATTAAGGCACACTACACCAATCAGTTGCTCACGAAACTAAGACCAGAGCTACAAAGTACCATCCGTGATTTGGAGCAGACTATTCAGTGGAGTTTGCAAACAATTATCAGCATCATCAGCTCAGACCTACTAACATCATAGCCACCATTTTTGCCTTTGGGCTAAAATGACGGATGTAAAGACGCCAAGCCAAGTGATCGTTATTCCTAAATCTTAAAAAAATCTATCTTTTATTGTTTTCTTTATTATGGTTAGTTACTTATTTTCTTTTTTTTTTATCTCCTTGCGTTTCCCACATTCACTAAAATGCATGCGCTTTTTTCAAGAATATTGCTGCTTGATCAGCATTTAAATTACCAAACTGCTAATGCAATTGGCTATTCTAGAGTTACGCGGTTTCATTAGATCGACAGTTGTCAGCCAAGAAAACTACTTACGACAAAGTTGCTCCAATGTTTTCCCCATTATGAAAAAGTTGTGCGTTTTGCCAACATGCGAAAAATGCGAGTTGAAATCTCATTGACGGCCAGAAAATAAAAAAGAGCACGTTGGAAGCAGGCCAGTAGAAAGCAGGCTTCGTGAATGTAGAATGAAATTCAGTTCCAATAGTTGCTCGCAATTTGAAAATAGCATTCCACAAATACGGGCTTGACATTTCTGACAATTGCCACATTATTGTCACTTGTACCGTACCGATTTTGTCGTTTGTATCATTATTATCCCCAGGGGACTTTGCTACCTAGCTTTGACTTTTTTTTTGCGCGTTTATATCCGCCATTTTAAAATCAAGTAACGAAATCGATTTTTGATTTATTTTCTTTATTCCACGTGTATCGTGTTGCCACTCTAGCTTTTCCTGAATGCCTGCAGAGTTCGCTTCTTGTTCAATGATAGGTTCTAGCGGGTGCACAATATCAGTCTCTGTAGAAGTGGAAACTGGGTATAAGGAACATTGGTTGCATACCCACGGAGTCATCTCATCCGTCTCTGGATTCCACCCTATACACTGCCAATGATGCCATTTACGACATTTAGAACAAAATGTCATGCCATTCTTGTTATTGGGCTTGTCACACATGGGACATTCTTTCACTGGTGTCCGTCTGACGATTATCGACCGATTTCACAGCTGATACTGAGCCAATGTCGCACTTCAATTAGCGATAGTGAATTAGTTCGGAACTCTTGGAAAAGTTTCTGACTTATGCTGCAGCTATAAAATTTAATGATTCAGCGATTTTTTTTGTGTGTGAATCACTTAAATTTTATAGGTCTTTATAGGCTCGCGCGAACGTATGGAATTCAATTCTACGCGCGGTCTTCAGCGGTCACCCGTATGTGGTGAATATTCAGAATTCATTTACTTAATCTTATTATATATTTTAAATGGTTTCAGTTCTGGCTCGACTACAGTTGCACACAATGCCAGTATTCCGATCTTTGTAAAAATTCTGATGATGTCTCTTTCCCAGTCATGGCAGTTGAAGACTTGCAGGGCATAAAAGAAAAGCCTGTTGTAACAGAAGCTTCAAGCAACGTAATTAATAAACATGTTTCCATAACAAGCTTCGCCACCGAAACAAATCAGAAAATCCGCAAAATTTTTGCAAGAACAAGCAAAACTATAAACACCATCTAAACGCTGGGTTTCCAAGCAAACTTTTGAAAAATACCAGGTAAAAATTTATCGCTCAGCAAAATCTTAATAATTATAAGTTACAAGTCTTCTGAATGGAAATCTATCTTCAGAACCCGTTCAACGCAACAAGCGTCATCTGGCTCTGTTGGAGTTTTCAGGGCATCATTAAATTTTCAAATTTTGTCATGGCAAAAAATTTATTGGTTCATTTAATTTTAAAATTCTGAAATTTCAACTCCATTTCTGATGGCATTTGGCCCTCGTGTGGAAGTAAGGCCTTATAAATCCCCAAAGATTTTCAAATTCAGCAAAAGGTTTCAAAATTAATTCAAAATCAGTTGTTCAACATTCGCGGCCGTTCTAAAAAATAATATAAACCAAAATTCGGGGTCATCTAATATTCAGTTTTGAATTGACAGGTATAATAATAACGCTGGAAACCAACAAATATTTCCGATTGATTTTTAAATTTACATAACAATCAACAAATCGTACCCAAACAATATTCTTTCAAATGTACGTGTCATTAATAGGATGAATAAATTTGGTCAATTAAATTGACTGCTTAGTGTTTTCAAAAGAATGCCTTGTATAATTCTGTTATCTGAAGTAAAAAATTTTGACTCCATCACCTGTGAAAATTTACAACATAAGTAATCGGCTATGATCAATAATGGAACCTGAGGAAGAAACATCGTGAGTATTCCAATGTACTAAAGAACATCATGTACCTGTTCTCTCAATCTCCTCTGTTTATCACCTCTAAACCGTCTCTGTGACTCCTTTTCCTAGAAACTTCATTAAACCCACCGTAGGCCTCCCATTATTTCGGGTACGTCCCGATGTTTTTTTTTTTACCTTTACTTGTTTTTGACAACTTTTACGACTCTCGAAAAGGTCGCACCCAGGTGTATATCCAATGGTCTTGAAGGCAGAGACGAGTCAGATGAGGTCCGGTGGCGTACGAAGAGGTGGAAAATCGTGTCTGCCCCGCCTGAAGGTGTGAAATACCTTCATGCATGTCAAAAAGTAGAAAAGGCGTGGATGGATGGTATAAAAAAAGGTTCGTTTCCCCAGAACATTGAAATCCTTATACATACTTGATGGTCGATTATGCCATCATGTCGTCACGATCGTGTCATTTGCACTATAAAAGATTACCTTGGTCCATTGGAACCAAAATAGCTCTGATTTTATGGACAAAAAACCGTTGAAGTTTTTCTCGGTAGAAATTGAAATAATTGAATTCAGCTTTTGTAGAAAACCAAAATCCTTCCATCAAGTGATGGATATGTGATGCCAACTATTTAGGAAAAACTAAAATATACGCATGCAATTTCCGATGCCAATCGTGTATGCATCGTTCTTCATTTTTTCTGTTTCCACTGATGCGATGTTGCAACATCACATTCAACTCGTATTGTAGATATATAGCATTCGTCGTGGTTGAACAAGATTTCAAAACCGTGTTCGCCCAGCTTCTTGACTGATATCAAATTTCTGTCAGCTCTGGCACAAAAAGAACGTTGCTGAGAGTGACATCGAGGAAACCGTGTTGAGTCTTTATCTTTATGCTTCCTTCTCCCTTGACTGTGGAAGTTCCACCATCAGCCACGCAAATGAATCAACAGTTTGATTTCCTTAATTCTTTAAACAAATGCCTATTTCCACACACATGCCTGGTGTGCTATTCACTTTAAATTTTTGCCTAAATAATCAACAGCTTGATTTCCTTAATTCTTTAAACAAATGCCTATTTCCACACACATGCCTGGTGTGCTATTCACCTTAAATTTTTGTCCCTTAAATAAAAGTCATTTGAGTACCATTCTGAGCTCTTGCACTATAGCAGTCTGCTTGCCATCTTTATTCTTATATTCACATTTGCGCGATATTGACGTGGATGTGGGGACATTGGTTCCGGAAATGGTCGGGCTTGAGACAGTTGTGACAATTGAAACCTTCATTTGAGCTCCATGTTGGATCAGCTCTCCTTGATTCTATCTTTGGTCCGAGACGATTTCTAATTGTAGCAAATTGACGTGCTTGCAAACCGCTTGTTCTTCCATGTTGATATTCTGTTCCACCATGCTGGCGTTCCATACCACCATATTGGCGTTCCACACTGTGAATTTCCGACTTCATCTTGTTTTTTTTAAGTCAGAATTGAAGGACGTTTGGAGCACATTGAAATGAAGATGCACTAGATAAAATGGCTTCACAAATAAAATCGTAACGCTGTTGAAGATTTTTCCCCTGCTGGCCATTTTCCAAAACTTTCTTAAGGTTTTGATTAAATTTCACCACTTTTTCCTCATCATTTTGAAAGAATATTCTTGGAACATAATGTGTTTCTTATGTTTGATATGCTTTACTTTAAATCTTAATGTCATGTGCACCATTCTCTGATCTGAATAAAAGTTGAAACCATTAACTACATCGTTGTCGATTTCTTTTGCGATTTCCTCAGCATTAGAAAATCTATTTCATTCCTTCCATTGCCGAGATTCCAAGTCCATCTTCTTTTCAATCTCTTTTTAAAAAGCGTGTTGGCGATCAAAAGTTCATTGGAGCGCGCAAAATCAATCAGCGTAACTCCTCTATCATTTCTTGTTACGAGCCTAAATTTACCCATGACGTCATCTTCACTGAAATGAGGAATTCCGATTTTTGCATTCATATCTCCCATCACAATCATCCAAGTACATTCAGAAACGTGCTGAATTGCTTCAATAAGTCTACATAGAAAGTATCAATTGAAGATTCGCTGCATTCGGGTGTTGGGGCATAACATTGAACAATTCCTAAAGTGCCACAATCGAACTTCAACCTCAGTGTTATTACACGATCCGAAAAACTATTGAATCCTTGAATGTCTGATTTCCATTTTGAATTGCAACAAAGCCTACGGAACCATTTCTTTCTTCAAGCTCTCTGTTTCTCCGATCATTTTAACTTCTGATAAACCGATGACATCAAATTTTGTACTTTTCAGAGCTTCTTCAAATTCCAAAAGTTTTGTATCATTTGACAATGTTCGAGTGTTTAACGTAGAGACGCAAAATTTGAAAAAAAAATGGACATTTTTTGTTGGATTTCATCTTTTGGGGATTTATATGGTAGAAGTAAGTTCCACACGAGGGCAAAGTTCGTCTTGTGGGAAGCCAGTGAAAAACGCAATAATTATCGGGAGCGAAAAAAAATTATTTTGTTCAATTTTTGCAAAGCTTGCTCTCTCTTTACTTACGTGATAGAAAATCATACGTTGTCTACAATGGATCCTTTTCCGAGACATTTGCCATTCAATGATGTCCCGGTACTTAAAAACTGGCATTTACCTCTACGCTGATGTCACAGCGCTATTTTCAGATGTTCCATGGAAGAACATTAGAAGCTGCGCACAACCAACATTCTTAGAGTTTCTCATTTCTCGGTTTCATCGAGATTTCACAGTTCCAATCTTTCTTTTCAAAATAGTGCCAGACAAGAGACATTTAATTGATTTTTGATATTAGAAGCAGCTATTACGTCAAAAATACACACATTATTTGAATGCATATGTATTCCGTTAATTTTTTTATATAGTCGTCAAAATTTTTAAGGAAAATTCTTTCGGATCGAGAAATTGCCGAGAATTCTCGGGTTTTCTCGGCCGAGAAATCTCGATGAGAATCACTAAGGAAGATAAGCAAAAACAGAATTCATTGTTTTCAGTTGCACCTACAATCATGAAAAAAGAATGGCGCATAACCCACCTACCGTTAACGGGATCTTTCTTGTGTTAAATCAATATTGTTATCCTTGAAGAAAAACTCAGTTTCATACATTCTGAAAAAAGTTATTAAATCAATTTCAGCACTATTTTGCATATTACAAAAAATTGTAGTCATTTACAAGTCCTACATAAGACCTATCATTACGTATGCCTGCCCAATATTCTCCAACTGTCCAATAACTCATTTCAATAAATTGCCGATAATGCAAAATAAATGCCTAAGAATGGTGCTTAACGCTATACTAGGACTATAGATCTGCACCGCAAACTAAAGTCCCATACATGAAAACCACTGAAATTTTATCACAATTCGCAATCACACAAAAATGAATTGACCAATTCACTTGGAAACTATACAAATGATACGCTTCCGTTCAGAGTGACATAAACTCCCAAAGATTACTTAAGATTAATTCTTGTCCCATAATTAATTAGCGCGAATGCGCGCTTACATCTGTCTATATTTTATCATTACTATTTTTTTCTTTTTTTTTACCATCATTTCTATAGTCAATTATTTTCCAAATAAGTATTAGATTAAAGCCAAAAGGCTAAAGCTAGTTAGTTACCATACAATGAATGTAATAAGCATATCTGGTTACTACCAGAAAGTAAATATAACTTTCTTCTTTTTTTATTGAATTGAAAAATATTTTTGTTTTCAAATCACGAAATCAGATAAATGTATCACATGAGAGATCGATTTATGACAATGAAAAATATGCACAATCTGCGGACGAAGCTCTAAATGTCTCCTAATGCATGAATTTAGGTAGGGATGCTTGCCATACGTCTTTCTTTTCGACCGTATGTTCTGCTGAAAAGATTTGTCCTGCTTTCACGAACTTTTGTCCCGACTTTCGTGTTTTTGATTAAAATAATTAAAAAATTTATTAAAACAAATTCTGAAAAAGTTGTGCGTTTTACCCAAATGCGAAAAATGCGTTTTTTCCCATTGACGGACAGAAAATAAAAAAAATGCACATTGAAAGCAGGCATTTATCAAGATAGCCATGATAGCAGGCTTTGTGAATATAGAACGAAATTCAGTTCCAATAGGACACCGAAAACCTTATACCTGAGTTAGCTCGATTGACTACCTACTTAGCTCGAGTAAAAAAAAACTTAACCGGCTACTAACATTTTATAGAACTGTACGCTTATTGGCAGACCGACCCTAATAAATCAGAGCAGATTTTATAAATTTCATGATCAATAAATTAGGTAGGCGGGAAATTGGGCTGCAATGAGATTTCAAAAAAGTGGCATCCTTAATTTAGGCGGCGTGTCGCAAGGCTCGCTATCTGAGATTCTACTGAATGCCCAAAAATGTGTTTGCAAATTCAATCCATTTTCTGTCATATTTGATAAATAGTGTTACCTAAATAATTATAGGGATCATAATTTCCAATTATCGTAATTATCGTTTTGGCTATAATTTCGCAATTCAAAGCCTCAGATCATGGTAATATTTGACAGCTTCGCGTTAGTCTTAACAGCAGCCATATGCTTTGGACTGATGTTAAATTAAATTTTCATTAGTGTTTTATTAATATTATTTTGTTATTGTTCCTTTATATGTACACAACATTAAATTTAACATGCTCGAGTCGCGGAGTCATTCAATGGAAGTTTTTACAGCCTGAAGGAAAGAAGCAAATTCTACAGGATCAAGTCTTCAGACAAAGAAGCCGATATGTTTGTCCATTAAAATGAAGTGATCGTTACAAAAAACCTTCGGTAGTCTTCATAAATTGACAACTCCCATATGTTTTTTTTGGAATGAGAGCGTTTTACGTCACCGAATATTTGTTGTCCGACCGAAGGTTGTGGTGTAAAATGCCGCTTCGATAGTGCCTTCTGCTACATTCACGTCAAAAATGCATTTTGAATTATAAATTAAGTCAAAATCGTACCTATGATGGATATGGATAAGGCGTTTTCTTGCCAATTTGTCGGGTTTGCACAATCAAAAGTTTTATGTAACCTAAGTTTTTGTATTGATTGTATGTATGATATATTCATGTATCAAGGATGGATGCAAAGAATTGTTGGTATCAAACACTGTTTGGTAACGTTCGAAGTGTGAATTCGCTATTCGTTTGTAATGTAAATTTATTATTTTGCCTTCACCACGGTCTAATAAATTGAATGATTATCTGATTATATCTGATGACTTTACTTAACAAAATGATATTGTTAATGCTTTTCATGCGAAATAAATTTATTAAATTTTCAAATTGAGCAGTTACTAATTTTGTCAGCAACAAATTTTGTTCAACATTGATAGCTCCATATTTCTCTGCGCAACAGCTAATTTTTCCAAACTTGATTCGGTCATGTGTCATGTTTGTGCTCCATACGTGAAAATCGGTAATATACAAGCATCAAGCAACTTCTCTTATGATATATTGGCATTTTAGTTTTAAAATATTGTTTAAGTACCCAAATGCCTTCCATGCAGTTGAAATCCGGCTCGAAATTTATTTTCCTCGCGACTAGTGAAAGATAATATCTTTCCTAAATATTTGAAATCCTCGGCTACTTCGAATTTCATTCCATCAATTTCATATTGTCGTTCGGAAGTATTTGTCAAAATCATTGTCATTGTCAAAAAAAATATCCTTCATCATGCTGAGCAATTATTTTGTTATCACTCAATTCAGCCAGATCATCTGCAAATCTTAATTCTTCTATTGTTTGTCGACCAATTGGAAAACCTTTTTGAGACCGATTGATACTTCTAAAGATTCTTTGTAAAGCTGAATTGAATGATTTTGGCGAAAATGGATCACCTGTTTGATACCACGAGAGATTGCAAACCACGACTGTAACTATGAAGCTTTAATCGCGCCACAGAATTTTCATAAATGTACTTGAAAATCCGAATGTATTTTTGATTTATACCGTCTTCTTTTAAAGTCAACCACAAATATGGATGCTCAATACTATCAAATGCCTTCGTATAATCAATCAAGGCATAATGCATTGGTAGATTAAATTCGAGGCATTTCTCAATAAACTGATCCATAACGAACAGATGTTGTTGAATAACCTTTTCGAAATCCAGCTTGATTAGGTGGTTGATTTTCATCCAATTGATCCGCCAAACCTGTTTAATAATTGGTCTATCATTTTGAATATCACGTCTGTCGCCTTCTTGTAAATCAAAATATTGTTGATTGTAGCCACTGATTTGGAAGTCTTTCAGTCTTCAGAATTTTATTGAAAGTGTCTCGAATTTGTTCTAGTAGTTCATCTTTGCAAACTTTCAAAATGTCAGAAGAAATACTAACTTCACTAGCTGCCTTTGAATTCTTCATCGATCTCAAAGCGATTAACAGTTCTTCAAAGGTGATTTCATCAACTTCCAAATTTTAGACAAATTAGGATTCAAGTTCTCTTTCTTGTCTACATTTAAAGTACTACTATAGAGCATCACATAAAACTTAGTTGCAGTTTCCAAATTCCAAAATTTCAAATTCACACACCATACGTATAATCAATGAAAATTATTGGATCCCTGCCATTAAACAACGTGTTGAATATTTCACTTTACATTTGGTGGAGAGCACAACAAACTATGGCCGATTTACCTGCTGAGCGCACGAAAGTCGCTCCAGTATTAGCCAAGTTGGCGTGGACTTGGCTGGCCATTTCAACACACAATAGTCGTTTTGCATTTCTAGAAAACAATAAAGAACTGTGCTTAGATCTTAGCATTTCTGCGTTTCACGCGCTTCACCAACCAACGTGGACCAGTATCCTTGATCCAATCTGACAACGGACGAAATTTTGTCGGAGCTGTTAGAAAAGCTAAAGGGGCCTGGGCCAAAATTACCCAACAAACGAAAGACAGGTTAGCTGTTCAACAAATTAGCTGGAAATTCATCCCATCGCTCTGATTCGTTTTGCTGGCTGTCAGTTCACCAAAGACGATATCAAAGTTGCCTCGAATAGAAAAGGGGATAAATGTTAGACGGCCCATTCCACGTACATGCAGATTTAGAGATACCACCCCACATTCCCGAATTAAGGCACACTACACCAATCAGTTGCTCACGAAACTAAGACCAGAGCTACAAAGTACCATCCGTGATTTGGAGCAGACTATTCAGTGGAGTTTGCAAACAATTATCAGCATCATCAGCTCAGACCTACTAACATCATAGCCACTATTTTTGCCTTTGGGCTAAAATGACGGATGTAAAGACGCCAAGCCAAGTGATCGTTATTCCTAAATCTTAAAAAAATCTTTTATTGTTTTCTTTATTATGGTTAGTTACTTATTTTCTTTTTTTTATCTCCTTGCGTTTCCCACATTCACTAAAATGCATGCGCTTTTTTCAAGAATATTGCTGCTTGATCAGCATTTAAATTACCAAACTGCTAATGCAATTGGCTATTCTAGAGTTACGCGGTTTCATTAGATCGACAGTTGTCAGCCAAGAAAACTACTTACGACAAAGTTGCTCCAATGTTTTCCCCATTATGAAAAAGTTGTGCGTTTTGCCAACATGCGAAAAATGCGAGTTGAAATCTCATTGACGGCCAGAAAATAAAAAAGAGCACGTTGGAAGCAGGCCAGTAGTAGAAAGCAGGCTTCGTGAATGTAGAATGAAATTCAGTTCCAATAGTTGCTCGCAATTTGAAAATAGCATTCCACAAATACGGGCTTGACATTTCTGACAATTGCCACATTATTGTCACTTGTACCGTACCGATTTTGTCGTTTGTATCATTATTATCCCAGGGGACTTTGCTACCTAGCTTTGACTTTTTTTTGCGCGTTTATATCCGCCATTTTAAAATCAAGTAACGAAATCGATTTTTGATTTATTTCTTTATTCCACGTGTATCGTGTTGCCACTCTAGCTTTTCCTGAATGCCTGCAGAGTTCGCTTCTTGTTCAATGATAGGTTCTAGCGGGTGCACAATATCAGTCTCTGTAGAAGTGGAAACTGGGTATAAGGAACATTGGTTGCATACCCACGGAGTCATCTCATCCGTCTCTGGATTCCACCCTATACACTGCCAATGATGCCATTTACGACATTTAGAACAAAATGTCATGCCATTCTTGTTATTGGGCTTGTCACACATGGGACATTCTTTCACTGGTGTCCGTCTGACGATTATCGACCGATTTCACAGCTGATACTGAGCCAATGTCGCACTTCAATTAGCGATAGTGAATTAGTTGCCCGGAACTCGATAAGTCTTGGAAACAGTTTCTGACTTATGCTGCAGCTATAAAATTTAATGATTCAGCGTTTTTTTGTGTGTGAATCACTTAAATTTTATAGGTCTTTATAGGCTCGCGCGAACGTATGGAATTCAAATTCTACGCGCGGTCTTCAGCGGTCACCGTATGTGGTGAATATTCAGAATTCATTTACTTAATCTTATTTATATTTTTAAATGGTTTCAGTTCTGGCTCGACTACAGTTGCACACAATGCCAGTATTCCGATCTTTGTAAAAATTCTGATGATGTCTCTTTCCCAGTCATGGCAGTTGAAGACTTGCAGGGCATAAAAGAAAAGCCTGTTGTAACAGAAGCTTCAAGCAACGTAATTAATAAACATGTTTCCATAACAAGCTTCGCCACCGAAACAAATCAGAAAATCCGCAAAATTTTTGCAAGAACAAGCAAAACTATAAACACCATCTAAACGCTGGGTTTCCAAGCAAACTTTGAAAAATACCAGGTAAAAATTTATCGCTCAGCAAAATTTCTTAATAATTATAAGTTACAAGTCTTCTGAATGGAAATCTATCTTCAGAACCCGTTCAACGCAACAAGCGTCATCTGGCTCTGTTGGAGTTTTCAGGGCATCATTAAATTTTCAAATTTTGTCATGGCAAAAATTATTGGTTCATTTAATTTTAAAATTCTGAAATTTCAACTCCATTTCTGATGGCATTTGGCCCTCGTGTGGAAGTAAGCCTTATAAATCCCCCAAAGATTTTCAAATTCAGCAAAAGGTTTCAAAATTAATTCAAAATCAGTTGTTCAACATTCGCGGCCGTTCTAAAAATAATATAAACCAAAATTCGGGGTCATCTAATATTCAGTTTTGAATTGACAGGTATAATAATAACGCTGGAAACCAACAAATATTTCCGATTGATTTTTAAATTTACATAACAATCAACAAATCGTACCCAAACAATATTCTTTCAAATGTACGTGTCATTAATAGGATGAATAAATTGGTCAATTAAATTGACTGCTTAGTGTTTTCAAAAGAATGCCTTGTATAATTCTGTTATCTGAAGTAAAAATTTTGACTCCATCACCTGTGAAAATTTACAACATAAGTAATCGGCTATGATCAATAATGGAACCTGAGGAAGAAACATCGTGAGTATTCCAATGTACTAAAGAACATCATGTACCTGTTCTCTCAATCTCTCTGTTATCACCTCTAAACCGTCTCTGTGACTCCTTTTCCTAGAAACTTCATTAAACCCACCGTAGGCCTCCCATTATTTCGGGTACGTCCCGATGTTTTTTTTTTTACCTTTACTTGTTTTTGACAACTTTTACGACTCTCGAAAGGTCGCACCAGGTGTATATCAATGGTCTTGAAGGCAGAGACGAGTCAGATGAGGTCCGGTGGCGTACGAAGAGGTGGAAAATCGTGTCTGCCCCGCCTGAAGGTGTGAAATACCCATGCATGTCAAAAAGTAGAAAAGGCGTGGATGGATGGTATAAAAAAAGGTTCGTTTCCACAGAACATTGAAATCCTTATACATACTTGATGGTCGATTATGCCATCATGTCGTCACGATCGTGTCATTTGCACTATAAAAGATTACCTTGGTCCATTGGAACCAAAATAGCTCTGATTTTATGGACAAAAAACCGTTGAAGTTTTTCTCGGTAGAAATTGAAATAATTGAATTCAGCTTTTGTAGAAAACCAAAATCCTTCCATCAAGTGATGGATATGTGATGCCAACTATTTAGAAAAAACTAAAATATACGCATGCAATTTCCGATGCCAATCGTGTATGCATCGTTCTTCATTTTTTCTGTTTCCACTGATGCGATGTTGCAACATCACATTCAACTCGTATTGTAGATATATTTATAGCATTCGTCGTGGTTGAACATGATTTCAAAACCGTGTTCGCCCAGCTTCTTGACTGATATCAAATTTCTGTCAGCTCTGGCACAAAAAGAACGTTGCTGAGAGTGACATCGAGGAAACCGTGTTGAGTCTTTATCTTTATGCTTCCTTCTCCCTTGACTGTGGAAGTTCCACCATCAGCCACGCAAATGAATCAACAGTTTGATTTCCTTAATTCTTTAAACAAATGCCTATTTCCACACACATGCCTGGTGTGCTATTCACCTTAAATTTTTGTCCCTTAAATAAAAGTCATTTGAGTACCATTCTGAGCTCTTGCATATAGCAGTCTGCTTGCCATCTTTATTTTA
Source organism: Propsilocerus akamusi (assembly GCA_018397935.1). NCBI lineage: Eukaryota > Metazoa > Arthropoda > Insecta > Diptera > Chironomidae > Propsilocerus > Propsilocerus akamusi. The sequence goes on from JAFFZY010000065.1 coordinate 59,973, forward strand.
TTATTCACATTTGCGCGATATTGACGTGGATGTGGGGACATTGGTTCCGGAAATGGTCGGGCTTGAGACAGTTGTGACAATTGAAACCTTCATTTGAGCTCCATGTTGGATCAGCTCTCCTTGATTCTATCTTTGGTCCGAGACGATTTCTAATTGTAGCAAATTGACGTGCTTGCAAACCGCTTGTTCTTCCATGTTGATATTCTGTTCCACCATGCTGGCGTTCCATACCACCATATTGGCGTTCCACACTGTGAATTTCCGACTTCATCTTTTGTTTTTTAAGTCAGAATTGAAGGACGTTTGGAGCACATGAAATGAAGATGCACTAGATAAAATGGCTTCACAAATAAAATCGTAACGCTGTTGAAGATTTTTCCCTGCTGGCCATTTTCCAAAACTTTCTTAAGGTTTTGATTAAATTTCACCACTTTTTCTCATCATTTGAAAGAATATTCTTGGAACATTAATGTGTTTCTTATGTTTGATATGCTTTACTTTAAATCTTAATGTCATGTGCACCATTCTCTGATCTGAATAAAAGTTGAAACCATTAACTACATCGTTGTCGATTTCTTTTGCGATTCCTCAGCATTAGAAAATCTATTTCATTCCTTCCATTGCCGAGATTCCAAGTCCATCTTCTTTTCAATCTCTTTTAAAAAGCGTGTTGGCGATCAAAAGTTCATTGGAGCGCGCAAAATCAATCAGCGTAACTCCTCTATCATTTCTTGTTACGAGCCTAAATTTACCCATGACGTCATCTTCACTGAAATGAGGAATTCCGATTTTTGCATTATATCTCCATCACAATCATCCAAGTACATTCAGAAACGTGCTGAATTGCTTCAATAAGTCTACATAGAAAGTATCAATGAAGATTCGCTGCATTCGGGTGTTGGGGCATAACATTGAACAATTCCTAAAGTGCCACAATCGAACTTCAACTCAGTGTTATTACACGATCCGAAAAACTATTGAATCCTTGAATGTCTGATTTCCATTTGAATTTGCAACAAAGCCTACGGAACCATTTCTTTCTTCAAGCTCTCTGTTTCTCCGATCATTTTAACTTCTGATAAACCGATGACATCAATTTGTACTTTTCAGAGCTTCTTCAAATTCCAAAAGTTTTGTATCATTTGACAATGTTCGAGTGTTTAACGTAGAGACGCAAAATTTTGAAAAAAAAATGGACATTTTTTGTTGGATTTCATCTTTTTGGGGATTTATATGGTAGAAGTAAGTTCCACACGAGGGCAAAGTTCGTCTTGTGGGAAGCAGTGAAAAACGCAATAATTATCGGAGCGAAAAAAAATTTTTGTTCAATTTTGCAAAGCTTGCTCTCTCTTTACTTACGTGATAGAAAATCATACGTTGTCTACAATGGATCCTTTTCCGAGACATTTGCCATTCAATGATGTCCCGGTACTTAAAAACTGGCATTTACCAGTCTACGCTGATGTCACAGCGCTATTTTCAGATGTTCCATGGAAGAACATTAGAAGCTGCGCACAACAACATTCTTAGAGTTTCTCATTTCTCGGTTCATCGAGATTTCACAGTTCCAATCTTTCTTT
>JAFFZY010000014.1:0-20436 GCA_018397935.1 Propsilocerus akamusi
AAAGCCAAGCATGACAATACACCATTTCAATTTAATTATTTGATAAGCTGATTCCTTCTCCCGGCCACTAATCAAACGGTTGGCTACTCTATATGCATAATTGAGCATATTTTATTTATGTGCTATTATTATTATCCTTGGTTATATTATCATTCTCGAAGTTTTGTTCCAATGGAAGCGTTGCATTAATGGGCTCGATGATGGCCAAACGTCAATAATAATAAAGCGTTTTCACCTCCGATTTCATAAATTATCTGACTTTATATTGTGAAAATATGTCATAAAATATTAGGCGACTTTGAAAACCGTAAGCTAATATGTAACTGACAATGCGTAGGTCAGTGGCGTAACTACTTTTTAGCGCCCGGTGTAAAATATAAAATGATGAACCCACAAAGGTTTGAATTGGATGCTCAGTTTGGCTCCCCTTATATTTACACCCAGGGTGGATGTACTGCCCCTATTGTTGCGCCGCCGGTGGAGGAGTGCCAATTACCTAAATATATGCAATGAGTATTGTTGCTGGATCTGTTTGGATCAATTTTACCAGAAAAAGTTAATCCGAAAGTGCATTTTTAAGTCTCGTTGAATTCTCGTGAAGACAAATTTTATGTGTGTGCTTTCGTCGGAGTCTACGACGAGACGGTCGGAGCATGAAACCAAATTTTTTTTTTGTGACCTATATTTATTTATTTATACCCCATCACAACTCGGAATCGAGTAAAGGGCACAACCAGACAAAATACAAAAAAGCTAAATTAGCCATCTCGGGAAAAATTCATCGGTGACTTGATGCAATGCCTTCTCAGTTGTCAGATCCTATGTTCGTCACTTTTTGATGTTACCAATGCTTCAATCGTTGATGACAAAAACCGCCACAGCTCTATAAGTTTAGTTCGAAAATCGTCTGGTGTGTTTAAGGCCTTTACATCCCCACGGGGGCCAAGTCCGGATTGGTGGATGCCGAGAAAATCTCTTCACAGAAAATTCTTCGGGACAACGAATTTTGCGTCCATGGTTTTTGACTAACTTAAAATTCTCCCCGGAGCGAAATGGAGCGATATATTTAAATACAAATGTATTATTGGCAGTCAAACAAGTTTTTCAGCCAAGCGAGAAGTTTTAGGATGAAGCGATCCACTGAGGTTTCTACGAAAATTTACCACTTAAACAAGACATATAACAAAATATCGAAAAATATTTCTTTAATGGCTTTGCCATCGCTGTTTGCTATCTTCACCCTCACTTTTATTATACCAATGAGATGAGCAACGAGATGAGCATTTTAAGTATTTTTTAAAAGCATTTTCTGAATCACAAAAAAATATTGATCATTTCTTGTGATCAATTTTGAGATGCGACCCATTGCATAAAGATCTTTAAAAAAAAAATGAAAATAAAGCTTTCAAAGATAACACCCGTACCCGGAGGAAAATATTGTTTTGTGAGAGCAAAATAATGGGTATATGCAAGTTTATTTCTTTCTGTTACATAGTCTGTTTTCCTTCTTTTCCATTCTTTCGACATAAAAGCTCTTATCTCCTGTATTAATTTGCTAAAAATGATACCAAATGATTCAGAAAAGTACAATTTAATGAATGGAATAAAAATATTATTGGAATTTTCATAGCTGCAACGACAAATAAACTATATGAATTATTATGAACTATAATAGTCTAGGTATCATATTTGCTAACATTCCATCACAGCAAATGTTCGCTGCAACATAAATGCCGAAGTAATTGACAAATGAGAAAAAAGGAAAGAATCAAAAAAAAATATATATTTTGCAAAGAATCACAAAATATTTCCATATTTTTATGTCATTTTTATTTTATTCCACAGTGCTGGGAAACACTATGGGAGAATGGGAGACAATGAGGAGATGTTTTTGGTTCCTTGTAGCCATTTCAAGCTTCATTAGCTTTTTTATTCCATTAAAATCGCTAAAGTTTGCAATTAATTTGCTTTTATTGAAATAGCTTTTGGTACGACACAACATTTTGTCGGGATTCCGGAAATTTCCTGATTTAAAATTTGTGCCAAATTTAACAGGAAACAATTTCCTGCAGTACTGAAAATTTCCAAATTAAACGCCTTTTTTTAATTTGACAGATAGTCATATATAGTTAAGCTGTCCCTTTGCGCAGTTTTGACTGCGCAGTGTCCCGATTTTTAACCGGAAAGTCGTCAAATTATGCCTTAAATCCGAAGAGTTTTTATTCAAAACTAGGACTTTCCATGTATCGTCCCGATTTTCCGCCGAAAATCTCTTTAAATGCAATTTTTTTGGTTGAATCTACAGCTTTTATATTTTCACATTTTTTAGTTAATGAGAAGGATGTGCTTGCTTTTGAGAACAAATCAATTTGAATCGAGGCTTTGAAGTTGACAAACATGCACGCATTTCATTGTCGATTTTCAATAATCTCTCTCTTTTTTTGGATTTGATTTCAGTTAGAGCTGAAAAACTGCTCCTCCTCTTCAGTTGCTGCCATGTGCTCAACATTTTGGAGATGACAGAAAAAGCAAACCTTTTTTTACCATCTTTGAGTGTAGAGTCTGTGGAATGCTAACGAATTAATAATAATAAATGGCTCGTTATCCTTGAAAAATGAAGGTTGTTTCTCTTTTCTCTGGTTGTGGGCTCTTATAGGTGTCCACTTCTTCTAAATACTGTAGGCTATATATATTAAAAACCTGAATCTCGTATTTCCAAACTATAAAGGTCATGAAATTTATACTTATAAAACAAAAAATTGATGTCAAAAATGATAGCATTAAAAATCATTACCGAAGCATTTCATTAATATTAATCGTTAGTTATTTCATGGATCATTAGGAAAATCAACAACAAAATGATGGGAAATGTCTTAATTATAAAAAAAAAAAAACTTATTTGAAGCTAAACATCTGAACGATGAACATTAACATTTTAATTTTGCTCACTTTCATTCAATTTTCATGCGAAAAGGAATTTATGATTTCGGATCTGCAACTGCAATCAAATCCAAATTTCATTAACATAAGTTGGGATCTATCAGCGTTTGGGAAAAATATTCGACTCGTCAACGTTCCGCGTGTTGAATTTTCAATTTTGAAGGATCTTGGCAATATTATTGTAAGTAAGTTAATTTTGATTATTTTTTATGCAGAATATTAAAGAAGATTTTCAGTTGAGATGGGAAAGCAGAAATCTTAAAACAGGACTTTCGATATTTGACCGCACTTTTGACATTTGTAAATATGATCGATACAGTTCGAATATTTTTATTAAAATATTCAAGGAAACCATTCAACGAAGTGTTACATTCAAGTTCAAATGTCCTATTATTAAGGTAAAAAGTTTTAATTTTTTGATATACTTCTAACATGCTCTTCTTTGAATTTCAGGGCAATTATGCAATAAATACTTTTAATTTTTCGCAGTTTGACGTCCCAAGTTTTGTAGTGCTGAAGGAAAAATACGAAGCAACACAAACATTCAAAACAAAGGTTAAAGGCAAAATGCAAACCGTTTGTGCAATTTCATTAAAATGGGAATTGGTATAGTTACATAAAACATTGGCCATCGCTTACATATTTGAATAAATTAGCACTTTGCTTGTGAAAAATTTCATTCATAACGTTCTCTTAATAACATCACTAGATTCACTCCTATCCTTAAAAAATATAATACAGAAACATCAAGTTTTCAGCCAGATAATGAATGGCATGCGAATATATGGCTTGGATAGAGCTTTTATAAAGCATCTTATTATTCTCCTACTGCTGTGGCTACCTAGATATATCACTATTTTCAAATTGCTGATGAAAGTTGAATTGGTAGTTATAATATTATAGTAAAATTACAGTTCTTTTGAACGACTTCTTACATAGATAGGCCACAGCATATCAAATTTCGACGATTTTCTGAATCACTGCAAATTATGTATTGAGGATATTGTGAAATTGCGAAAATATGTCTAAACTCTGAATAATTTAGCTACCTATTGAAGCTCATTGCCGTGGAAACAATTATATTTCCCAATTTTATCAAAAACAAACAATAGGATTTTGCAATCAGTGCTCGAGTAGATAGCCAATGCAACAATCCATTTTTAATTTAATTTTTTTCCCCGTTTTTTCCCGTTCGTGATTATTTATTGTATTTACGAGCTAGAAGCCTTATAAGTACGCTTATTAAATATCGTTTCCAATTGGCAGCTAAGCAATGCAAACGTTTTTAATGAGAGAATTCCAGGAAATCCGTTTTTTGACAGGCGGAATCTAAACTTGATCACGAGCAACACGGAAAGCAACATCCGCTATATAACAAATTATTCACCAACAACTATGTAGTTTCATTGTTTAGTAAAATATCATTCTGATTCCACATTGGCAGGTGGTATTGAATTCAGGTTTTCATAACATCTTTCAAGATTTGCACCACGGCTGTATCAAAAATTGACACCTCTTTTATGATTATATTTGTAACATCCTTCATTTCTTGGCTTTTTTGAGTGATTTTGCAATAAGTAGTTTCCGCTTTGATGACATTTGCAAGTATTTCTTGCAAGGACAAGTTCAAGGCAAGCTTATAATCCTAGAAAATTGAATATCGTGAAAACACTAAACATCTTTAAATAGTTTTCTTTTACACTTTCTTTATGTTTTCAAATAATGCAATAAGATCAAATCATCTTCTTCGACGATTTCGTTTTCCGACTCAGATTCAGATGTATTATTAATTTCAGCTAATTTAGATAGATTGGTAAACATGGACATGATTGCTGTCGAGTTCAAACGTCCGAACTTTAGCTATGGGTATAAGTTCAAACCCAACATATTCTTGATTCCTTTTATGCAAATATTATGTCAAACTTTTTGCATTCGTTCTTCGCTCACTGATACGAAAACGGTTCTTACATTTGGTTAGCAAAATCACTTGACCTCAAATTGTTCAACATGATTTCATGCTCGTAGCTAAAAAAACAAACTGGCTGTAATTGATGTAATTGATCAAGCACCTTGGCACAATTATTGGCCGCTTCTTATGGATTTAATGGGTTCTTATCTCCGATCTTCTCCGATCTATAATTAATTCTGTTTGTGTTTGCTGTAAAATGAATTAAATGAGGGGGCAAGTTGGTATAATTAATGTAGAAATGCTTGGTTTAATTAAGGTAGTGCCACAAACATGAATTGTTTCGAAAATTAAAGGCAAAATGCATTTGTGGGGAGGATATAAAAGGTATGCATACAAATAATGATTGTAATTAAATAACATTGAAAATAAAATGTTTTAAATAAAATTGAAAACATACCAAAAGTGTATCAAAAACAAACAATCATCAATTAAATAACAGTTTCATGTTAAATTTAATTAAAAAAAAAAAAATTTTTGTTGCTTGCAGGTTGCAACGCATAGGTGAATTCAAGCTTCGATTCAATTGAAATATCCCGGAACCAAATAAACATATATTTCAAATAAATATTCGCAATGAACTTTGGCAAGCAACTCTAGTAGAAATTAATCAACCATGGTTATAAATTAAAATGTAATTTCGTGCAACTACCGCGAGTCACCTCCTTTCATAACAGTTTCACTCTCTGCTACCACTTGCAATCTCATTTCACATCTATCATTGTGCTTTTTCATTTTAATTGCGAGGAATACAACGAAGAGTTGTGTTCGATTCTCGGTGACTCGCTCACATCATGCAATTAAGTTGCACACTATTTAGGTTCCTTCTGACATTAATTTCAATTGAAATTCAATCTAAATGCCTTGCTTTGCCTACAGGTTATGTAGATATACGATAATGGAATCGAGAGACAATTTCCCAAAAAAATGTCCCTCACATAACAACATCACGCGCAACAAAATCATCGATTAAATCACAATCAGTTAAGTCATTGCGAATAAAAAAAAACTGTGAAAACGTTCACATTCTCATTAGCCGCATTTATGCATTTTGTTACAAAAAACTTTTGGGAGGGTCCAAAGTGCATCAAAATAGCGTTACGTAATAATGCATGTTCCCTTATACTGCGCTTTTCGATGCGAATGCGGTGAAACGCTTAGCTTTTTTCTTAGTTTCCAGTGAAAACAGATAAAGCATATTGAACATCCTAAAGGCAATAAAATAGTTAAGTAATAGAAAGATGAATATGCTGAAAGCAAATATACGTTCAATGCTTTTAGCACTGGGGCGTCGTACGAACGAGAAGAATTTTAGAAATTTCTGGTTTGAGCAGGAAGGAAGTAGCTTTGACGAAGTAATAAGTAAGCAACGTTGCACGTTCGTGCAGCTCCTGCAAAGCATGCCAGTGAGTATAAAATATAACATCTTTATCATAAATTATAAATCACTCCCCCCTTTTTAGGATGTTTGTCGTGTATACAATGTTGGCAATGAAGCGGTAATTGAGCGAGTATCTTCTGAAGAAACTCGACACATGGACAAACTCACGATTATCGCTAAAAAGCGATCTCGAGCGATCAATGCAAGGTGTCCTCAACCAGCCCACCGGCCTGTACCGCCGTGCTATTCTCGCAAAACAATTGGGTCTCCAAGAAAATTCAAGCGCCATGATAAATCGGCAGGCGAATGTTATCGTCGGAGGAGCTCATTTGCACATCATCGTAATTGGCACGAGACCAGTACAGAAAGAAGACGCCGAACGTTGAATTCCAGAGCACCGGTTGGCGTGAGGAAACTTTAAAATTTTGATTTCATTACAGTTCATTTACACATGTTTTTATTTCATTTTTAGGAATCAAATTCCAGAAAACGAGCCCATACGTCAAAACTTGGTTGTTACCGTGACAAAAGTAATGATTTTGACAGATCACACCGTCATCGCAGCTCTTCACATTCCAGCAAAAGAGGAAATGATAGAAGCCGGAGAGGCAACCACAAATACCAAGGTCGACGACGCAATGGAGACGATACACCAGCAGGCTATTATCGTGACAAACGCAATAATAGTGATTCTGACGGATCACATCGTCGTCGTCGTAGCTCTTCACATTTCAGCAAAAGAGGAAATGACCGAGATAGAAGTCGAAGAGGCAGCCACAAACACCAAAGTCAACGACGCAGTGAAGACCATACGCCAGCAGGCTATTATCGTGACAAACGCATTAATAGTGATTCTGACGGATCAGATCGTCGTCGTCGCAGCTCTTCACATTTCAACAAAAGAGGAAATGACCGAGATAGAAGCCGAAGAGGCAAACACAGACACCACAGTCGACGACGCAATGAAAACCATACGCCAGCAGGCTATTATCGTGACAAACGCACTAATAGTGATTCTGACGGATCACATCGTCGTCGTCGAGTCTTCACATTTCAGCAAAGAGGAAATTTACCGAGATAGATCCGAAGAGGCAGCCACAAACACCCAAGTCGACGACGGCAATGAAGACCATACGCCAGCAGGCTATATCGTACAAACGCACTAATAGTGATTCTGACGGATCACATCGTCGTCGTCGTAGCTCTTCACATTTCAGCAAAAAGGAATTACCGAATAGAGCCGAAGAGGCAGCCACAAACACCAAAGTCGACGACGCAATGAAGACCATACGCCAGCAGGCTATTATCGTGACAAACGCACTAATAGTGATTCTGACGGATCACATCGTCGTCGTCGTAGCTCTTCACATTTCAGCAAAAGAGGAAATGACCGAGATAGGAGCCGAAGAGGCAGCCACAAACACCAAAGTCGACGACGCAATGAAGACCATACGCCAGCAGGCTATTATCGTGATAAACGCACTAATAGTGATTCTGACGGATCACATCGTCGTCGTCGTAGCTCTTCACATTTCAGCAAAAGAGGAAATGACCGAGATAGGAGCCGAAGAGGCAGCCACAAACACCAAAGTCGACGACGCAATGAAGACCATACGCCAGCAGGCTATTATCGTGATAAACGCACTATAGTGATTTGACGGATCACATCGTCGTCGTCGTAGCTCTTCACATTTCAGCAAAAGAGGAAATGACCGAGATAGGAGCCGAAGAGGCAGCCACAAACACCAAAGTCGACGACGCAATGAAGACCATACGCCAGCAGGCTATTATCGTGATAAACGCACTAATAGTGATTCTGACGGATCACATCGTCGTCGTCGTAGCTCTTCACATTTCAGCAAAAGAGGAAATGACCGAGATAGGAGCCGAAGAGGCAGCCACAAACACCAAAGTCGACGACGCAATGAAGACCATACGCCAGCAGGCTATTATCGTGATGACAAACGCACTAATAGTGATTCTGACGGATCACACGGAGATAGAAGCCGAAGAGGCAACCACACACACCAAAGTCCAAAGTCGTCGCTTATTGGATCACCCAGACACAAATCGCGTGAAAAACACAACGGGAGCAGCATCGACGTGAGGCATGGAGTAGTTAGTTATCTGATAAGTAGATGGGAAACTGAACGGTTGGTGAGGACGACGCAATAGAAGTTAAGAAAAAACGTTCACATCCTATCATTCATATTTTTTAATAGACAGTTTAATAAAATCCCTTTGACGTCATTGCGGTTTTTTTTTTCTCTTCAAAAAATTTTAAACATTTTCTTCATCTACGCAATGTTTAAGTCAATTTTGTTTTTAGTTTTCTTCAATTGGAAATGAATTGTCATAGTCCTAACTTGCTTCTTTTATTTACTTTGCTTCAAATTGCAGCAATTTTGTTACATAGAAATTTGTGCGGCTTGATGTTTTGCGTTAGCACTGTTCATAATGACTTTCTTATCTAGGTAACTTAATTATAAATGAACGTTTTGAAATATTGCATGGATCGCGAAGCAAAAGATGTACTGAAGTCAGTTTAATTAAGGAATTGATTCGATCGAATGAAGGTAAACGGAAGATTATCGAACGCTTGATACACTGTTCACCTTGCTACAATGCTGGCTATGATACTGGATGTGATAAATAGTGATCCAACTTTCTGCTTAGCTGTTTAGTCGTTCTCTATATGATTCATTTATTTAAGCTTCTCTAGATATTTTTCTCAAGGTTGTAGTTTTTAAGGGTTTAGGAATATCTTCAGTTAAACGAATTTGATTAACAATCATGATTCAAATTCTCAAGCACCAAAACTAAGTAATATTTTAAAAATATATCTAACGAAATTGTTCTGTTAGATATTTTAAGTTTTTCTTCTTTATTCTTTTTCTTTCGCTTCGACTATATTTAGTGATACACTAATATCACTTAATTCAGGACTCACTCGTACAAGGACTTTGGGACACTCTTGGTTTTTCAAGTTTTTAAAAGAGTCGCACATTTAAACATTTAAGTTTAATACGACGAATAAATTTATTCAATTCAAGGATTCTCTTTTAACATATCTATGTCGCTTGGCCATCATAAAATATAATAAGATAATATGTAAGATATTAGAGTTCCATACATTCCCGACAATTTTTCCACTCGTTCTGCAACAACATTTAGCAGCTAAGAAAAAATGTGCAGTCGTATTTAATTCCGGATCATTAATAATCGATAACATATGTAAATAGATGATAGTCGTTACAGAAATGGAAATATAAAATTTAAACATGTTACATGTTACACCCGAGTAATCTTTACGAAGATTTTTTTTATAGAGATTACTTACTCTGGTTCCACTAATAATTCTATTTTGAATAATGTTATTAGTTAACTAACATACATGTATTAGTAGTATATACGCGTTTCTATTATTGGTGTAGTTAATCTTCTCCAAATTGTTTAGTCTCTTTTATAATTTCGACCTAAAAAGATCATTTTTGAAGCTTATCAGCCGAATTTCATATTTAAAAGAAGTCTTTGAGAATGAAAATGATTACTGTCAATAAATTTTTAAGCTGTTTAAAGCTTGAAACTGGAGGTCTAGTCCTTGGGTGGCTGGATGTTGTTGGCTCAACTATTTACATGTTAGCTATTATTGGTTTTATCATTGGCCTAGCAGTTTCTGGATGTGAAGGAATCTTTGGACAAATGGATGAACAAATCAAGGAAGCTGTATGTAGTCATGGAGCAGCTCGTAAGTCTTTCTCTGATGGAATTAGGCTGATAAAATATTATTTTTTTATCTACTTCAACAGCTCTCTACGCATTTTCAATATTCTTTATGATTGTTTTAATTGTTTTGTTCTATGTTTCCGTTCTCTTAATCAAAGGAACGAAAAATGTGAGCAATAATATATTTCTGCTATTAAGTTAAATTAAATTCTTTATTTTTTCAGCGTGATCATACTAAAGTTCGTCCATACATGATCTTAATCGGAATTATTACAGTTGTATCATTTTTGATAATTTTCTCGTTTAACCTCGTAGCTGTCATTATTGGAATTGTCTTTGTAACATGTTACGGCTATGTTTATGTTTGCATTTATTCGTTGTACAAAATGTTCAGAGAGGAATATATGCGTGGATTTAATGCACAATATCAACAACCAATTGATAACAGAGCACAGGTTTAAAACATGGTTCTAAATATTAATTTTTATAAATATTATTCGAACTTAAATCTTTTGTGCTGTAACATAATTTTGATTACCATAAAAACACGAAAAATGATCAATTAAACAAAGCTAATTAGTACGATACATTTCGGTTTTAAAACAAATTTAAATATTTCAGTTGCCGCTGATGCCATCATTCGAAGAACAAATAAATAAATTTGATAAAATTATTGTAAAAAGCTTACAAATGTTGAAATGTGTCCAGATATTGTTCTTTATTTTGCTACTTATTAGTGTTTGGTGGTAGCAGCAGCAATCGGAGCAAAAAATTCTGGGTCTACCTGGTTTGCACATTGTTGGATTGACAGTTTTTTCATACGAAATTTTATGGGTTTTCTATCCCAAAATTTCCTTCTTTTTTTTTTCACTTTTCATTTTCCCTTTTAAAAAGATTCAGACTGTGTCTTAAAAATACTAACCATTTCTTTTGTAAATCCACTTTGGGATACCGCCTTTGCAAAAAAAAATTTGAATAAAAAGTTTTCACTTATTCTATACGGTCCCATTTTGCACGAGTCGTAATATCATGAGCAGAGTTTGCAGTGTACACATTGGACGGCATCAAGCGAAAATTCTTCATTTTGTCAATTTTCATCTCACTGATTGCGATCAATTTCCAAACACAAAAGATGGCTGCATTAAAGTTTAAGGGAGCGATCAATTTGTAGTGGCTCATTTACTTTTTCTACTATCTAAATTGATTTTATAAAATTGAAATCTACATAAAACTTTATGACGTAACCAATAAAGTTCAGCAGGTTGATAGTCGCGTTCGAAGACTTCCTGTGTCATAATAATAAATCGGCAAATTGATTGATAGTTGCTATTCGAACGCATATTTCAAAGTATATGTATGTACACGCTTGTCTTTTAATGTGTTTGGATGTTCATCAATTCAAATCACTCAATGTATGCGAACAACGAGATTCGTAGATTCGTTTCATGGGAAGCGAGTTTGAAATGTCACATTACAATGTCTAGTAAAGTGATAATTTTTTATGGGCCTGAACATTCACTTGACAATAATAACAAACCGGTGGCATTTTTAATAATCATAACGTTAAGGGAACATGCATATATTCCGTATCGCTTCTAACGGGGGTACGCATTTTGTTACGTTCCATACAAAAACTTGTTTTACGTTACGCAATATATGTATGTTCCCCTATCTGGATTTCAGTGTAAAAAAAGCAGAGCAGTGAAGCTAAGTAGGTAAAAATTTAGAAACAGATTTAATATATTTAACACACAACTTATAAAATTACTTTGGTAATAATGTGAATCTGAATTCTAGAATAATAAAATTCCAGAATGGCCAAAGAGAAGACGAAAACAAAACTTTCGCGATTGATGTCAGATGATGAAACAGACGGAATCTGTGAAGTGGAAAATTCATGGCGTTCGGATTTGTGAAGTCTGAACTGCGATTTAATATTAAGTGGCAAAACGTTAGAATATTTTACTTTTACATATTTATTTATCTCTCATCTGTTTTTCATCATTTTCGTTTGTTCTATAAAGTATCCTCCAAGCTGTAATACCTGGGAAACAACAGAAAATCTAAAACATTCCATAATTTTTCAAGAATACGTAGACGCCAAATTTCGTAGTAAGGAAATGGATATTTTTATCAATCATATCAACATACGAAATCGTCTGGGAAAGAAAATCGGCAAGGCAATGGAGCAACCAAAACGTATTACAATGCAAGAAGTTCAACCATTTGATAAATTCGAGTTTAAAGTCAATCAGTTATTCTATCATCTCGTACCAAAGACCGAAGTCAATCAGGAATTCAAGCATCATCTTCAGGCACAAGTCTTCAAAAATTACTTCATTAAACTTGATGAAGTCCAAAGACGGCAGAATAACGAACTTTTGATGCGCATTCGAGAAAAAGAAGATATCGCAGTAACAATCGAGAATGAAGTAGACTTTGAGGCACCACCGCAGTTTGAATATATAACAAATAATCTTCTGTCAGATGAAAAGTATATTTTCAATTTAACTGGCTGTAAATGTATAAGAGCTTGTAAGCAGCAAAACCATTGCTGTTCCAATCTAATGCGTCAAGGATTTCCATATAAATCTGAAAACGGTCAAACTATCTTGCGACTTCGAAAAGGACAAATTTACGAATGTGGTGCTTGTGGTCCAGACTGCATCAATTGGCTTACTCAACAACTCAAAAAGGTGCCACTGTGCCTGTTTAAAACGGAAAACCGCGGCTGGGGACTGAAAGCTCTTTCAAAAATTCCAAAAGGCACATTCATTCTGGAATACGTTGGTGAACTGTTGGGACAAACAGAAGCAAATTCTCGCACTGAGACTGCGTATCTTTTTGACCTTAACTATAACCGTCGAAAGGGTGCCCAATTGTTTACGATCGACGCCTTTAGATATGGAAACTTATCACGTTTTATTAATCATTCATGTGCACCCAACATCATGAGCAGGATTATAAGCTATTGCCGCGAGGATCCCAAGAATCAGAAATTGTGCTTTTTTGCCGATCGCCTAATTAGGGCAGGTGAAGAAATAACAATCGATTATAAAGGTGCTGATGATCGTATTGCTGCTACTTTGCAATGCCTTTGTGGAGCCGACAATTGCAGGGGTTATGTCTACTAAGTTTCTCATAAAAATCTACCTCGGAAGATCTATCCAGCAACCATCTTTAAATCTGTTATTATTATTATTTTATTAAAGCTGGAAACAATTTTGTTATTAATTAGAACTGGCAATCATTTTTCTTCTTTTCTTATAGATTATTTTCAAAAGATATCTCCATTTGTAGCTGTTTCTTATTAAATCCAATGTTTTTTAATTTATCAACATCTGTCGAATTCAGCCATCGTCAAATTTTTTCCTTATGGGCAGATATTCTGAGTAAATTGAAAACATGACTTATTGATAAGATTGTTCTAATTTTAGTGGATCTTCCCTGCTTAATAAGTACGAGCGAGTGATTCTAGAATGTCCCAATCTCATCCTGGTTAGAACAACTGAATCCTTCCTGCTGATAATATTAACATGCCAATTTTCCGGCTTGCTTTTTACTCCCAGTGCTTGTATTTATCTAAACTTGATTCCACCCGTTTCTCATACGGTTCTTAACACATTTCTTGACATCGCTAAGAAAATTTGTATGGAAAATTTGTATGTTGTATCTCTATAAGACTAACTATCTATCTATCTCTATAAGATCCTTTAAGGCTTCCTTTTCAGACAGGTCAACGTCTTCATTTTCCCTTAAACCATAGTGGCTTGGATAGCTTTTTCGAGCTTTTTTACTAATTTTAACACAGTCCTGTATTTTCCTTACGAAGGCATTTGAACTGTTGAACCGCTTAATTGCATGTAATGAGCTAAGCGAACCACCGCATAGAGTGATGTTGGCTTTTAATGCGAAGAAGCATTTCCGACACCAACTGAACACGACATCCAAGCTATGGAAGCTAAGACTTTATAAACTGGTCAGGTTATACTGGAAATAGAGACACAGCACAATCTACTCGGGTTATTTATTCAACAATGGAGATGCCACATACAAAAATACTCGAGGAGCAAATACGGCAATTGAGCAGCACTTCTTCATTAGCTTCGAACTGGGCAACCAAAACATATGTGGGGTCAATGAACCTAAAAAAAAAGTCTATCTGGATTTCATGTCGATAATAATTATTTTTCAAGTCCATTACCTTTATTCCATTGTTCAAATTGTTTAGGATTGTGTGGAACAAAATGCATTGAAAAAGGTTCTTTTTTATTAACTTTTCTGAATTTTTTAACGTTAATTTAAACGATATAAAGATATGCTGCATATGCGTGGCGTTATAAAATATGTTTTTAGTTCGTTTATTTAATCAAAAATATACATTTTGAGAAAATCCGTTTTTTATTCGGAAACGATTCGTAGCGAACTCACATGGTAAGCCCATTTCGTTTTGATAGTAATACTAGGTAATATTGAATAAATTTTTCTTTGGTGTAGCAAGGTTGTTTATTTTAGCCTAAATTTCAACTCTTTTAGTGTCAACTCTAAAATAAACAACCTTGTTGATGATAATCGCTAAGTGCAACTGAATAGGCTCGCCTCTCGGATTAACGTATTAATCGTCTCCAATTTAAGATTTTGCCGGCAATTGGAAAGGTATCGTGACGAAATTGTTTAATAACAAGTATAAAGGTATAAAGGCTTTAGGAAAAAGATATCTCATGAAATTGAGTAAAAATAACTCAAAATATAGTCAATTTTAGTGATTTATTATTATTAATTACATTAATGACCTTTACAAGTTTTTTTCCTTTAAATTCATGTTCAGGTACTTTTTCTTTTTTTAGATTTTTGCTTATAGGTTTGATGTTTTAATGAATTTTATTATATTGCCATTTTTATTCTCGTCAGCTAGATCGTTTACATTTAGTATCGAAAATGTTGTCTTATTCGCGACCTATAAAGAACAGTTGTTAAACATGTGTTTAACGGATATTTTAGTGATTTAAATTTGAATTTGAAAGAAATTATCCAGTGTTCAGAACAAAAATTTTGTTTCAGTTCGATTTCGGTTTGTTTTGAATTTCATGCGAAACGCTGTTATATTTATTTACCTTGCCTTGCCTTGTACTTGACCAAATTCATATATAAGAATCATACTGATTAAACCTATGTTGTCAATAAATTTGGTCATGTAACGTCTTAGCTAAATCGTGAAAATAATTAATTAAGTAAAAAAGGACAGTCAGAAAATAAGACAAAATTTTACACGATTTCCGGTTTTTTTATAAGACTGGCTGTTAGGTTTTTACGAACCTTTTCTGTTACGCGATTAAAAAACGCTTCTTTACTTCTTATCTGACATCAATACAAATTTATTTCGTGTGTTTGTATTAGTGGGACTGTATAAAAGTATTTTAACATTTCCCATCTCTTGAAAGCATTTATGGTTTCATAAAATACATGAGTTAAAGCGATAAATTGACTATGGGAAAGCAGATAATACGAAAATAAATCTGAATTTTAAAAAATTTGTCTTGTAAATGATTGTAGTTAATTTTGCTTGTTGTGTTGTTTTGATTGATGAGTCAAATCGAAATAGGAATCTTGCATAACTCGTTGACAGCTCGCTTGTAATGACCTTTGACGTTTGTATTTTGAATTTCTTCTGGCACCAATGACTGATTGCAGTTCTGTTGTAAGATTCGAGTCGTGCGTTCGACTTTGGTTTGCAGTTATTGATGAAGCGAAGAATGTATGCAGTGACATGAAGCAATTTTGCATATGAGCTGAACTTGGTCGTAGATGAATTGTTGATCATTATTGATATGCATCACTAACTTATGTTGATGTGATGATCTAATGCCGGCAAATGTAGTTCACTGATGGCTAGTGGTTGTTCTGGCCATTTTCAAACCTTGATTGTAGGAAATCGGGACCGTGCCACCAAATTGATAAGTTTTTCAGCAGTGTGGGCTCAACTCCTCTTGTATTAATCTGCTGGATTTTCTTGGTAGGACCATGACGCCACTGGCAGTTTGTTGACAAACGTTGGATTTCTGCAGAACGATTCGCTTCGAATATTTCTAACTTGTGCGGTGATGTAAAAATCCATGCCAGTGCTACTTGCGAGTCCAGCCATAATTGATTGAATCGAATTTGATTTCTGTTGCATCGACAATCTTCTGAATGAGCTTTACCAATAAGAGAGCTCCACAAAGCTCTAGTCGATTAATGGAATTATTGATAAAGGTGAGACTCTTGATTTAGCGCACATGAGGCTTGTGTAAACATTTCCGTTATCATCAATGGATCTGACATATATACATGATCCATAAGCACCGCGGGCTGCATCGGCAAATCCATGTAATTCTGTGGTTGTTGCATTGGGAATGATGACGCAACGATTAAATTTGATTTCACTGATTGCAGAAAGTTTGTCACGATAATCGATCCACCAGGCTGTAAGATCTTCATCCAGTCGGCATCCCAGTGTATTTTTAATGCCCAAAGCGATTGAAAAAACATTTTTCCAGTGACAATAATGGGAGACAAAATTCCAAGCGGATCGTAAATTTGGGATATTTGCGATAATACAGTTCTCATAGTGGCGATTGACTTGTTTTGAAGGTTTGAAGTGAGTAATAACTGTCATTCTGTGATGATAAAGTAAACCAAGTGATTTGATTACCTTTGATTCAGTGCCCATCTCTGTGAGCTGTTCTCGATCTTCCTTTGGAATAGATTGTAGGAGCTGTGAGTGATTTGAGCTCCATTTGCGTAATTTGAATCCACCTTTGGACAGAAGAGAGATGAATCTTTTTGTTTTTCTAGGCAATCTTTTATGCTGTCGCCACCGAAATGACATCATCAACATAAAATTCTTTGTCAACAATTTGTTTTGCTATTGGATGCGATGTTGATTCGTCTATTGCTAGCTGTTTCAAAGCTCTGGTAGCCATGTACGCTGCTGATGAGGTTCCATATGTGACCGTTTGCAATTCGTAAGTTTGAAGTGGTAGATTTTTCGTTGAATCTCCACAGAATTCTTTGATATTTTGTATCATCTTGATGAATTTTGACCATTCTGTACATTTTTTCGATATCAGCTAGCATGACGAATTGATATTGACGTGCTCGTAGTATGATGTGAAAATGTCAGGTGAACAGTTGGGCCAATTTGAGTTGTTGATTCAACGAAGTACCAGTTGCAGTTTCAGCTGTACCATTGAATACTACACGGCATTTGGTTGATGTACTTGTCGGCTTAAGAACAGCATGATGAGGCAAGTAAAATGTTTGATGATTTTCAGGATCTTGTGATTCATTGATGAGCTTCATATGATCAAGTTCCAAAAATTCATTCATAAATGATGATATTGAAATTTCAAATCTTGATGCTGAGGATGATTTAATTTTGCGTTCAATCCATCGAAATTGACGTTCAGCTCGTTCTTTTGAATTGCCCAATTGATTGATGGATTCTTTGACTGGTAATCTCAAAACGTATCTTCCAGATTCTTCGCGAGATTTTTGTTGCAATAAAATGATCTTCGACTTCTTGTTCTTCTTGTGACCAACGCTTGATTGTTGGTACTTTTTCTAACTCCCAGAATTTCTGTAACTGATTGCTGAGATTTGATTCTTCTGTATCATGAGCCCAACAACAGAAACTGAAGTTACTTTGTATAGAGGGATTAATTACGCTTCCTCCAATAATCCATCCTAGCTTGGTCAGATGTAAGCTAGGAAGCCCTGCTTCAGCTCAATGGTGCGATTCATTAGACAATTCCAGAAAGTTTCAGCACCTAGTAAAATATCGATTTCAGCTGGAATGTAAATGCTGGATCCGCTAGCTGTATATGCGTGGAATGTCCCAATGAGTTATTTTGAAAAACTCAGGCGGCATTTTATCTGCAATGTTATGAACTACCATAAATTTAGCTCTTCTGAGAATTTTGAAGTCTTCGATTTGATTGTCGTGCGCACCAGTCCTTGTGACATTGTGCTAAGATTATCGAGTCCTTTGATAGATGAAGCGTTACCAATTTGCTTGAGGCCTAGCTTCTCAGCCATTTGGTTTGTAATACAATTTGGCTGAGAGCCATTATCCAAAAAGCCTTAGCCTCGATGAATCTTCCTGAAGTTGATTTTTTAATACTAATGCTGTTGATAGTAGTACTTGTTTATTTCACCATCTAGGCCATATGAGCGTTGTCTTGAACCAGATGTGAATGAAGCCGAATTCGTTTGGCAAGCCATTTGTGTGTTCTGATGAACATGATTTGAGGATTGGATGTTGCACTTTGTTCTGTTTTATGCAATAATGTATGATGATTAGAGAACAGAACCTACAGGTGTACTTAGATGGCAGCTGGACCTAAGATGTCCATTGCGAAGGCAATTTAAACAGAGGTTCAAGCCTTGAACCTTGGCAAATCGCTCAGGTTGTGACAATTTCTTGAAATTTCACATTGATGAATCTGATGTCCATCTTGATTGCACAAAACACATTTTGATTTCTTGTTTAACGATGAATGCGAATTGATCGTGGTAATTCCGTATTTGCAAATGATCTTACTTTTTGATTTGCTTTTGACTTGTTGGTTGATTGCTGATTGGGAACAGGAAAATTCATATTCACCATTTCGAGCGCTCGATAGCGTTTTACGATGAATTTTGTGACTTCTTCAAGATGTGGATCTTCTTCCATTGAATTTGTTTTCTCCCAATCAAGTCTCGACGAGGAATCAAGATGTGACAATACACTGTGAATTACGAGACGTTCAGACAGTGCATCTAGAGGATATCCTAATACATTTAGAGCAGATAGATGTCCATTTAATGTATCCAGGAGTTTACGAAGTTCTATTGGTGAACTTTTGTTGCAAATAGGAACCTTTAATGTGATGATCGACAATGAGTCGCTTGTTTTGATATCTACCTTTCAGATCTTCCCAGGCTTTTGCGTAACCATCAGCTGAAAGATCGATGTTGCCAATTACCTCTTTCGGTTCTTTGCCAAGTTTGCTCAACAATGTGGAAAACTTAGCGACTTCGGGGATTGACTTTGAGTCGTGTATGAATGTCTTGAATAAATCTCGGAATGCAGGCCATTTCTCATATTCGCCATCGAATTGAGGAATTTCTATATTTGGAAGTTTAACTTTGAATGTTGGCATGTTGTCATAATTCCTTGATCTTTCGCTGTCAGTGTCATTTCCATTGTCTCGATTTGTGTCATGTTCTTGGCAAAGCTTAGCATATTTGAGTGGATTTCATGACTTTTTGCATTAAACTCACGATTGTCTTGAATGAGCTCGTCAACATCTTCCTCTTCTACTTCTGCTACAAGATCTTTCAGTATCTCGGTAACTGAAGCTAGTGTTTCAGCTAGTTGTAGCTGTCGCTGATGAACTTGATATATAGTCGTTTTGTTGATATCAAAGTTCTGAATGAACGATTCGATTTCGTCCAATGCCTAATAGCAGTCGTCTCCGTCTTTTGAGACTTGCAACCGTATCGCGTGTATCAGGGGCCATTGCTTGTTTGAAAATTGCCCTGATTTAGCCTATTTTGCCTGTGATGAGAGCGTAAATTGATTGCTGACGCAATGTTCCTTGCTTTGTGAAGGCGACCAATCGTTTTCACACGTTGTGAAACTTGTTGATTGTTGAATTTTCTGGAGCTGCCTCAGCTCTCTAAGGATGGAGTAGAGCTGCTCGACTGTATTGATCGAATTGAACGATGCTAAAATACGAATTGAACACGAGAATGAGGCAGCGGAGAATGAATTCAATAATGTTTTGTGTGAGTACCTGTTTAGAGATGCTGATGCACTGAAATACTCGACACAGTCATCGAATTCTGATGAATTTCAATTCTCACTCGATAGTGACTCTTGTAATTTTTTTGCTTGTTGAACCGTAGCTTCCGAGCTGCCTCAGCTCTCTAGGGATGTAGTAAGCTGCTCGATTGTATTGATCGAATTGAACGATGCTAAAATACGAATTGAACACAGAATGAGGCAGCGGAGAATGAATCAATAAATTTTTGTGTGAGTACCTGTTAGAGGATGCTGATGCACTGTACGTACTCGACACGGCTAATAATCGAATTCTGAAATGATTTGCAGCTTCTCACTCGATAGTGACGCGCAATTTTGCAAACCAAGTTTTCGGTTTTTGCTGATTTTCAGCTATTTTCTCCGAAGAATTGTACCTTTCTTCATTGTAGACTGATCCTTAGGTCGCTAGGGACTTTTCTTGACGATCCGGTGATCGAATGGACCAAAAATTTTAGGTTTTTACGAACCTTTTCTTTTACGCGATTAAAAACGCTTCTTTACTTCTTATCTTGACATCAATACAAATTTATTTCGTGTGTTGGTATTAGTGGACTGTATAAAAGTATTTTAACACTG
>JAFFZY010000034.1:0-25762 GCA_018397935.1 Propsilocerus akamusi
TATGTTATTGTTAGGTTTTTACGAACCTTTTCTGTTACGCGATTAAAAACGCTTCTTTACTTCTTATCTTGACATCAATACAAATTTATTTCGTATGTTGGTATTAGTGGACTGTATAAAAGTATTTTAACATTTCCCATCTCTTGAAAGCATTTATGGTTTCATAAAATAACATGAGTTAAAGCGATAAATTGAACTATGGGAAAGCAGATAATACGAAAATAAATCTGAATTTTAAAAAATTTGTCTTGTAAATGATTGTAGTTAAATTTTGCTTGTTGTGTTGTTTTGATTGATGAGTCAAATCGAAATAGGAATCTTGCATAACTCGTTGACAGCTCGGCTTGTAATGACCTTTGACGTTTGTATTTTGAATTTCTTCTGGCACCAATGACTGATTGCAGTTCTGTTGTAAGATTCGAGTCGCGTTCGACTTTGGTTTGCAGTTATTGATGAAGCGAAGAATGTATGCAGTGACATGAAGCAATTTTGTATATGAGCTGAACTTGGTCAGTAGATTGAATTGTTGATCATTATTGATATGCATCACTAACTTATGTTGATGTGATGATCTAATGCCGGGCAAATGTAGTTCACTGATGGCTAGTGGTTGTTCTGGCCATTTTTCAAACCTTGATTGTAGGAAATCGGGACCGTGCCACCAAATTGATAAGTTTTTCAGCAGTGTGGGCTCAACTCCTCTTGATATTAAATCTGCTGGATTTTCTTTGGTAGGAACATGACGCCACTGGCAGTTGGTTGACAAACGTTGGATTTCTGCAGAACGATTCGCTTCGAATATTTCTAACTTGTGCGGTGATGTAAAAATCCATGCCAGTGCTACTTGCGAGTCCAGCCATAAGTTGATTGAATCGAATTTGATTTCTGTTGCATCGACAATCTTCTGAATGAGCTTTACCAATAAGAGAGCTCCACAAAGCTCTAGTCGATTAATGGAATTTATTGATAAAGGTGAGACTCTTGATTTAGCGCACATGAGGCTTGTGTAAACATTTCCGTTATCATCAATGGATCTGACATATATACATGATCCATAAGCACCGCGGGCTGCATCGGCAAATCCATGTAATTCTGTGGTTGTTGCATTGGGAATGATGACGCAACGATTAAATTTGATTTCACTGATTGCAGAAAGTTTGTCACGATAATCGATCCACCAGGCTGTAAGATCTTCATCCAAGTCGGCATCCCAGTGTATTTTTAATGCCCAAAGCGATTGAAAAAACATTTTTCCAGTGATAATAATGGGAGACAAAATTCCAAGCGGATCGTAAATTTGGGATATTTGCGATAATACAGTTCTCATAGTGGCGATTGACTTGTTTGAAGGTTTGAAGGTGAAGTAGTAACTGTCATTCTGTGGATGATAAAGTAAACCAAGTGATTTGATTACCTTTGATTCAGTGCCCATCTCTGTGAGCTGTTCTCGATCTTCCTTTGGAATAGATTGTAGGAGCTGTGAGTGATTTGAGCTCCATTTGCGTAATTTGAATCCACCTTTGGACAGAAGAGAGATGAGATCTTTTTGTTTTTCTAGGCAATCTTTTATGCTGTCGCCACCGAAATAGACATCATCAACATAAAATTCTTTGTCAACAATTTGTTTTGCTATTGGATGCGATGTTGATTCGTCTATTGCTAGCTGTTTCAAAGCTCTGGTAGCCATGTACGCTGCTGATGAGGTTCCATATGTGACCGTTTGCAATTCGTAAGTTTGAAGTGGTAGATTTTCGTTGAATCTCCACAGAATTCTTTGATATTTTGTATCATCTTGATGAATTTTGACCATTCTGTACATTTTTTCGATATCAGCTAGCATGACGAATTGATATTGACGTGCTCGTAGTATGATGTGAAAAATGTCAGGTTGAACAGTTGGGCCAATTTTGAGTTGTTGATTCAACGAAGTACCAGTTGCAGTTTCAGCTGTACCATTGAATACTACACGGCATTTGGTTGATGTACTTGTCGGCTTAAGAACAGCATGATGAGGCAAGTAAAATGTTTGATGATTTTCAGGATCTTGTGATTCATTGATGAGCTTCATATGATCAAGTTCCAAAAATTCATTCATAAATTGATGATATTGAAATTTCAAATCTTGATGCTGAGGATGATTTAATTTGCGTTCAATCCATCGAAATTGACGTTCAGCTCGATCTTTTGAATTGCCCAATTGATTGATGGATTCTTTGACTGGTAATCTCAAAACGTATCTTCCAGATTCTTCGCGAGATTTTGTTGCAATAAAATGATCTTCGACTTCTTGTTCTTCTTGTGACCAACGCTTGATTGTTGGTACTTTTTCTAACTCCCAGAATTTCTGTAACTGATTGCTGAGATTTGATTCTTCTGTATCATGAGCCCAACAACAGAAACTGAAGTTACTTTGTATAGAGGGATTAATTACGCTTCCTCCAATAATCCATCCTAGCTTGGTCAGATGTAAGCTAGGAAGCCCTGGCTTCAGCTCAATGGTGCGATTCATTAGACAATTCCAGAAAGTTTCAGCACCTAGTAAAATATCGATTTCAGCTGGAATGTAAAATGCTGGATCCGCTAGCTGTATATGGCGTGGAATGTCCCAATGAGTTATTTTGAAAAACTCAGGCGGCATTTTATCTGCAATGTTATGAACTACCATAAAATTTAGTTCTTCTGAGAATTTTGAAGTCTTCGATTTGATTGTCGTGCGCACCAGTCCTTGTGACATTGTGCTAAGATTATCGAGTCCTTTGATAGATGAAGCGTTACCAATTTGCTTGAGGCCTAGCTTCTCAGCCATTTGGTTTGTAATACAATTTGGCTGAGAGCCATTATCCAAAAATGCCTTAGCCTCGATGAATCTTCCTGAAGTTGATTTTATTAATACTAATGCTGTTGATAGTAGTACTTGTTTATTTTCACCATCTAGGCCATATGAGCGTTGTCTTGAACCAGATGTGAATGAAGCCGAATTCGTTTGGCAAGCACATTTGTTGTTCTGATGAACATGATTTGACGATTGTGATGTTGCACTTTGTTCTGTTTTATGCAATAATGTATGATGATTAAGAGAACAGAACCTACAGGTGTACTTAGATGGGCAGCTGGACCTAAGATGTCCATTGCGAAGGCAATTTAAACAGAGGTTCAAGCCTTGAACCTTGGCAAATCGCTCAGGTTGTGACAATTTCTTGAAAATTTCACATTGATGAATCTGATGTCCATCTTGATTGCACAAAACACATTTTGATTTCTTGTTTAACGATGAATGCGAATTTGATCGTGGTAATTCCGTATTTGCAAATGATCTTACTTGTTTGATTTGCTTTTGACTTGTTGGTTGATTGCTGATTGGAACAGGAAAATTCATATTCACCATCTCGAGCGCTCGATAGCGTTTTACGATGAATTTTGTGACTTCTTCAAGATGTGGATCTTCTTCCATTGAATTTGTTTTCTCCCAATCAAGTCTCGACGAGGAATCAAGATGTGACAATACACTGTGAATTACGAGACGTTCAGACAGTGCATCTAGAGGATATCCTAATACATTTAGAGCAGATAGATGTCCATTTAATGTATCCAGGAGTTTACGAAGTTCTATTGACGAACTTTTGTTGCAAATAGGAAGCTTGTTGAGACCTTTAATGTGATGATCGACAATGAGTCGCTTGTTTTGATATCTACCTTTCAGATCTTCCCAGGCTTTTGCGTAACCATCAGCTGAAAGATCGATGTTGCCAATTACCTCTTTCGGTTCTTTGCCAAGTTTGCTCAACAATGTGGAAAATTTAGCGACTTCGGGGATTGACTTTGAGTCGTGTATGAATGTCTTGAATAAATCTCGGAATGCAGGCCATTTCTCATATTCGCCATCGAATTGAGGAATTTCTATATTTGGAAGTTTAACTTTGAATGTTGGCATGTTGTCATAATTCCTTGATCTTTCGCTGTCAGTGTCATTTCCATTGTCTCGATTTGTGTCATGTTCTTGGCAAAGCTTAGCAATATTTGAGTGGATTTCATGAACTTTTGCATTAAACTCACGATTGTCTTGAATGAGCTCGTCAACATCTTCCTCTTCTACTTCTGCTACAAGATCTTTCAGTATCTCGGTAACTGAAGCTAGTGTTTCAGCTAGTTGTAGCTGTCGCTGATGAACTTGATATATAGTCGTTTTGTTGATATCAAAGTTCTGAATGAACGATTCGATTTCGTCCACAATGCCTAATAGCAGTCGTCTCCGTCTTTTGAGACTTGCAACCGTATCGCGTGTATCAGGGGCCATTGCTTGTTTGAAAATTGCCCTGATTTAGCCTATGTTGCCTGTGATGAGAGCGTAAATTGATTGCTGACGCAATGTTCCTTGCTTTGTGAAGGCGACCAATCGTTTTCACACGTTTGTGAAACTTGTTGATTGTTGAATTTTCTGGAGCTGCCTCAGCTCTCTAAGGATGTAGTAGAGCTGCTCGACTGTATTGATCGAATTGAACGATGCTAAAATACGAATTGAACACGAGAATGAGGCAGCGGAGAATGAATTCAATAAATGTTTTGTGTGAGTACCTGTTAGAGGATGCTGATGCACTGAAAATACTCGACACAGTCAATCGAATTCTGATGAATTTCAAATTCTCACTCGATAGTGACTCTTGTAATTTGTTGCTTGTTGAACCGTAGCTTCCGAGCTGCCTCAGCTCTCTAGGGATGTAGTAGAGCTGCTCGATTGTATTGATCGAATTGAACGATGCTAAAATACGAATTGAACACGAGAATGAGGCAGCGGAGAATGAATTCAATAAATGTTTTGTGTGAGTACCTGTTAGAGGATGCTGATGCACTGTAAGTACTCGACACGGCTAATCGAATTCTGATGAATTGCAGCTTCTCACTCGATAGTGACGCGCAATTTTGCAAACCAAGTTTTCGGTTTTTGCTGATTTTCAGCTATTTTCTCCGAAGAATTGTACCTTTCTTCAGTTGTAGACTGATCCTTAGGTCGCTAGGGACTTTTCTTGACGATCCGGTGATCGAATGGACCAAAAATGTTAGGTTTTTACGAACCTTTTCTGTTACGCGATTAAAAACGCTTCTTTACTTCTTATCTTGACATCAATACAAATTTATTTCGTATGTTGGTATTAGTGGACTGTATAAAAGTATTTTAACAATCGATGAATTAAATAGCAATTTTGTGGAAAATATATTAATTTGTTTAACAAAGCATGCAGCATTTAAGCGAAGCTGAAAAGGTGAGTGAACTACAACTACATGCACTGCTCTATTGGCAAATAAGCTATTTCACATTTAAAAATAATTTTAAAATAATAAACTAAATACGTATATAAATGGATGATAAAAGTAAAAGTGATCCAAATGAGGGGAAGGCTAAGCAGAAATATAAACAACAGAACTAACTTTTATAGCGTCTTTTCACATTTCCAATCGATTAACCCCATTAAAATGTTTATTCTTTGTGCTCGTTGTTTATATCGCCAAGCCAATGAAGAAGTCTGTTGAAGGGGAAAGCTCATTTATATGAATTGTTGTTGCTCTCGCTCTCGTTGGTGTAAATCAACGGTTAAAGAACGATATTGTAACTTAATCAAGCGAATTTTATATGCTTCAACATAATTGCCCATTGACTTTTTCAAGTTTCATTTCTCTGTCTCTCACTCACTTTGAAGACTTATACTGGGCGCTGAAAGCGAGTCATTTAATAGCCATCGATATTTTTGTATACATTATTAATTAAAATATTAAAATTATTGCACGAAACCAACGATCGAAAGAAAATTAAGCAAAAATTAATGAACGATTTTTTGTCGAACGACTGAATTAATGAAAGCTCATTCAAATAAAACAACAAAAAGCTTGTTGGTGTCGTAATAACCGCAATAATTTTTTGGGTAGCTAGGGAATTTAGTTAAATTTACTCTGCTTTTAACGATTCCATTTCTTTTTTTGTTTCCCAATTGATCAGCATTGGATGAACACTTAATAATAAATGCAATCTAAAAATTGATATTTTAATTAGTTACTGAAATTTATAGAGAATTTTACTCCACCCTACCTAGATTTGCTGGGCAAAATATGTAATTTGCGACGCATTTATTAGTATGGTATGAAAAAAGACAGTTATTTTGGATTAAACTAATAAACAATCATAAAGTAAATTGTTTGTTCATTTGATGTTCACATCATATTAATAAAAATTGAGGTTTTATTTAACGAAATATTACATGCAAGTACATTTAATGATTTTGTTTGGAAGGAAAAATAACATAGCCAGTGCTATCGACGGTAAGTACAATTCCAGCACATCCTGAGCTGAATAAATAAATTGTACACTTAGGACCACTGGAGAATCCAGACTAAAATGGTCCACCAATTAGATTTATGCAGCTGTTACTGCTATTTGCACCAATGCAGTTAATTCTGTACTCATCTTTGCACACATTTATTGTGGCGCTGGTGTTCCGTGGCATGCACCATGCTTCCGATTCTGAAGTAACTGACAAAATCCTAATTTCCTTTTTGTTAAAATTTATAGGATTAAATTTAAACTCACTGTAAATAAATGCGAAAACGAGAAGGTAGGACAAACGAATTCATAATGGAAAACCTTCTCTGACGCATGGCAAGATTTATCTGTAAGAAAAATCTTCAATAATAATTTGATTCAGAGATCTATCTCTGATGAATATGGCGATTTCTCTGTAAGAAAAATATAAAAGTCTTTCGCGTTTGAGTACAAAAACTAGACTGAATTTTATTTGACATATGAAATAATAATTTTTATGATGTTGCATTGCTGCATAAAGAACAAAACAATAATTGGATCACATTTTGCTTATTTGATAATGAGGAAAATATTGAAGCAACTTTGTCATAACCAGTTTTCTTGGCTGACAACTGTCGATCTAATGAAACTGCATAACTCGAGAATAGCCAATTGCACTAGCATTCAACTTGGTAATTCAAATGCTGATCAAGCAGCATTATTCTTGGAAAAAGCGCATGCAGTTTAGCGAATGTGGGAAGCGCATGCAAGCATCGCCTGTAAAAATTTCCCATCCAATAACTAAGAATCACATTTTAACGAAAAAAAAATACAAATCCTCTAATCGTTAACCGCCAAATTTCGCATCATCTGATCAGTTTCGCAATGATCTATCGATCTGTCCCTTTCGTTTTGGCGCCAAATAAATTGCGCAAAAATTACATAGCCCTTTCTTTTCCGTCGTTATTTAATAAGTATAGTTAAATTAATTCAGTGAAGCTCATCGCTATTGGTAAATAATATTAACTGAAAATAACATCAATGCAGCCAAAAATTTCTTATCCAAGCCTTAATTCATCATAGTTTTTCGGGATCAAAAATTCCCATGGTCAAAGGTCGATGATAAAAATTTGTTCTTTGAAGCCATCCGATCTGAGACACAAAAATCGAGTTCCACTGAAATATAAAATTCCAAAAGAAAAATCCTGTCCAAAAATCAAACTGCTGGTCAGAAGAAAATATTAGTTTATTGAAAAATCATAAAGAGCTGCACGACATAGAAATTGTTTGAATCCCGACTTTGCAGTCGATGAAAAAGGTGTGCCAATTTAACATTGAAATGTAATTCATATAATTAATGTCCCTTAAATAATTTTAGGAGAGAATAAATTTCTTGCATTGTTAAACCTATTGTGCTTCGTGTTAAATAATTACACAATTTCTCGTCGCAAGTATTTATTCTGTCGAAACCCTGCTTCAAACAGTTTCCCCCTACTCAAGATCCTGAACCCCGTTGACGAAATTTAACAGCTGGCGATCCTGCCAGGATTCTTGGGTCACTATGTCTATAGCCCAACACTTCTCACAATGCCCGAAGTGCATGAAGGAAGTTGAAGAAGATGATCACATAACATGCTCAGCATGCGATGACCGATATCATTCAAGATGCATCACGGATGCCCCAGTATTTGCGAAGACTTGGAAATGTCAATTCTGCATTGATGAACACATGACGGCGAATCCGAAAACCGCATATCAGCCCACTCAGGAAGACGTGTCGAATCCTTGCCTCGTGTGCAATCAAGTTTACAACGGTAGAAAGGCAATGATCAAGTGTAGAATATGCGGCATATGGGTACACTACCGTTGCATGAAAATTGCGTCATTTACAAAAAAATGGATATGCAACGACTGCAAAGCCGATCCAGAAGCAACGAAGAAAGCCAAACAAGCAAAAGAAAGTGTGAAAACACCAATTAAAGACAAAGGAAAAGCGATAGAAACAAAAAGCCATGCTCCGAGCAACAAAAGCAAAGGTTCCCGCCAAAGCGCCAAGCAGCTGAAAATGAAGCTGATTGAAGAAGAAAAGCAGCTCCACCAGAAGAGGCTCCAAGAACTACTAGAAAAGGAGCGTGAAATTGAGGAAGAATCGTTTGATGATGATGACTCATCAGAATATTCAAAAGAAGAAGAGGATGAAAAGGTGAAAAGACGGTACACCCAAAGCTGGCTCGATAATCAAGGCGAAATCAGTGTAAAGAAAAATTCATCCTCAGATGTCACCGAATGCAGCAACGAGCTGGCCAAATTTTTGAAACAACAGTCATATGTCGATCTTCCAAATTTTGATGGTGATTACCTAGCGTGGCTATCTGCTAGGAATTTCCGGGGACAGTCCCCGATTTTCAACATTTGTCCCCGGTCCCCGAATAACACAATTTGTCCCCGATTTTCAATTTTTTTAAAAATTTTGAAAATATTTTTGCATTTTTATAAATTATAATGCTGATTAAACGATTAATTAAAATTAAAAAACAATATAAATTTTTATAGCGTCTTTTTTTTAAAATTCGCGCCAAAAAAACTCATCGTTTCACTTTCATTCTGTTTCAACCTGCTCTAGCAAAATTATTTCATGATTCTCTATAGAAGTCCTGATTGGAGCTTAGTTGAGAAATCTTTAGATTTCTTTCTTGAACACACCAAATCACAAATTATTGATGAAAGTTTTCTTCACGATGAATTCAATCAATTAATTCCATATGTTAATCAGCAAAAGTCAGATTGGATTAATTCAAACGCATCGGCGGAGCTTATGTGGACGCAAGTTTCTACTCATTTTCGTGAAAATAACACACGACTTACTAATATTGAGATTTTGGTGGAATTTGCAATGAGTGTCGCAGGAACTTCAGTGGAAGTTGAGAGAATTTTTCCAATGATCAACAGATTTTGGAATTGTGATAAAAGCCAGCTGCAAATGGACACAGTAAATGCGTGTATTTCCATTCAATATAACACTGATTTGAGCTGCTCTGAGTTTTACAAGGAGATCAAAGGAAATTCAGACTTTTTGAAGAAGATCCATAGCCAAGAAAAATATCAAAGTTAAATTATAAATGCCATTTAAAATGATTAAATAAAATGAATTAAAAAAATACATAAAAAAGTCATGATATTGAGGAAATTGTGCAAAATTTTTGCACTCATAAACATAAAAAAGTTAATTTTCTGTGTTTTTACAAAAACAAAAAATTGTCCCCGATTTTTTTCAAAATGTCCCCGAAAATTTTTAAAAACCTGTGGCCACGCTCGACTGGCTCTACTTTTTCAATGCCTATAATGAGTCCAAAAGTCTCTTCAGCAGCACTCAGAGCAAAAATCGAGTGATGAAAGCTATCACAAGCAAGAGCGTAATCAACAAAGTATCAAGCCTGCTAGCAAATCCTCAGACGGTCGATGACGCCATTAACTTGCTGAACGAAGATTACGGGGACTCCACGAGAGTGTTGAAAGCATGTGTATCAAAAATCAAAAGCGCAGAAAACCCATCCGAAAAGAAGCTGGAGACCATTAGAAACTTCGCGATGCTGATAGTGTCATTAGCCAGCAACATAAAGGTACTCGGTAAGCACAGTCAAGACTATAACTTCACGCTCATAGATGAAATGGCAGAAAGGCTCCCGTTTCGTCTACAAACACAATGGAATCGCGAAAAGCGAAGTCAAACAGAGCGAGGTAACGAAATATCGATAACGAAATTCAGCGAGTGGCTCTACAGGGAATCCAAAGATTATGTCGGTTTAAAAGCAATTAGTTCAACAGCTCCAGCATCGACACCTCATCCCTCAAGATTATCAAGATTCAAGTAAACGTACATCAATCAGCCGAATCAAGGCCAACAGAAAATCGAAAATGCCTAAAATGTAAAAGTGATTCTCATTACTTGCTGGAACAGTGTAAAGAATTCAAAGAAATGTCACCAGAAAACAGATTTGATTTAGTCAAGAAATTGAACCTGTGTTACGTATGCATGAGAGGCCCACATCAGTCCAGCAACTGCGGGCGAAGAAAACGTCAAGATGGAACTATCATTTATCGGCATCATCTCATTCGAACAAGAAACGCATTTGCAAATAGTCCCACGTATCATAATAACAACTCGCAAGCAGCATCAGGCTATCCAAGCGCATCAATAAATGCCGGAGCATCAACATCCAGAGCAACTCAATCACAGAGCAACGGAATAACACCACAAATGCACTGCAATCTGCATAATCGGGATGAAGGCCGCACTCTGTTTCGTATTTTACCAGTGGTGATTTCAGGACCAGGCGGCGAAATGACAGTTCATGCGCTAATTGATGAATGTTCCAATATGATTTAAATATGAACTAAATTCAATGAAACTGAAATACGGAATATTTTGATAAAAGAAAATACGGAATGTCCTGGTAAAGTCATATCGAAAAATATTTTAGATTACAGAAATATTCATTACGAAAAAACAAACACGATTTTAAGTTTCTTCAAATTCTGTACTTTTTCTATTTTAATTAATTTAATAGGGAAAGATGAATTGAAAGCTATAGAAAACGTTGTAGACGAAATTAGGTTCTATGAAATAAACACGATTTTACATTTCTTAGAAGCTAAGAATTATTTTTTAAAAGATGAATTGAAAATTCTAATGGGGATCAAACTAAATGGCGGAACAATTTTTCATTTCGTTTTAGACCATTATTGGCGTTACATCAATATATTCGATGATATTTGGGAAATGCATGAAGAAACATTTAACGACGAAGAACTTAAGGAAATAGTCTTATCTAAAAACTTTTAATTTAGCTTCAAAATGTGCCAATTGTTTCGTAAATAGGACATGGTTTCACAAATGTGTCAACTGCTTTAAAAAAAATGGCTAAACACAGAAGACATTAAATGAATGCTTCTTGAAGATACAGAATATGAAGAATGTAGCCAAAGTTGGAGTGGTCTTAAATTTGGCGATAAAATCAAAACTCTCGGAAATCGGGTTGAATTTACTGAACGACATTTTAAGGATGAGATGAAAGAAGTGATTGAGCTTTTAAATGAAAGAATATGTCATCTTAAAAATGAATACAATAAAAGAAGGGGGTATAAACAATTTGAATAATAATTCAAGCATTATCGTCGATTTTGAAAATTTTATTGTTTTATAGCTGTTCCATTCAGATGCTCTAAGCCAAGAGCATTTAATGTTAAATTACGGAAACAAAAATTTCATCTTAAAATTATTGAATAATAATTTGGACTCATTGATTATCAAAAAGCATTCGAATCAATTGAACATCCCTATTTGTGGAAAGCTTTGAAGTTACAAGGAGTACATGATAAATACATCAGAATTATCAAAAATATTTACGAAAAATCGACAGCGAAAATCAAACTTGAGAAAGAGGGAAGATCATTCAAAATAGAAAAAGGAGTCCGATCCAGACAAGGCGATCCATTATCAACAAAATTATTTAATGCGGTGTTACAATTGATCTTTATGGGTCTGTGTTGGAATAATAGAGGACTAAATCTTGGACGAAAATGGCTTTCAAATATTCGCTTTGCTGATGATATTGTTGCTTTTGCTGAAAACAAGGAAGAATTAATTGCGATGATCAAAGAGCTGACACTTCAAGGCCAGTCGGATTGTTGTTAAATTGGGACAATCCATATCAATTTATTTTCATATTCTTTTCTTTGAACTCATAACAGGAATTTACATTGAAAAAAGTTAAACCTTTTGTAAACCTGGTCCTGAGCAGGTTTACAAATCGTCTAATCCTAAATTTTGGTTCAACTTGTTTAGTGAGAACGGCTGTAAGTGTTTCAGGATCATTGATCTGAGAGATATCGGCTGAGTTTAAAACTTCTTCAATAACTTTTTTATTAATAAATTTCGAAGCTATAAATAAGTTGTAAATATTTGAAAGTTTTTCGCGATAAAGATTAGTAATAATATCTCCAATAACACAGTTTGTAAATTTTGGATATGCATTAGAGATTGCTTTATAAAATTCTTCTGATTTCATTATTTCTTGAAATTTTTCGGTCAATGCGTCATTTATAAATGCTCTGACAGCGACATTTCTCATTTCACCCAAAATTTTGAAAAATGAATGTGCAAGATCATCTAAGATTTCTTGAGAATTTAAGTTCTTCTGAATTTCAATCAAAACTGATTCGGCATAGAAGTATTCAGCAAATGTTCGATGAACAAATTCATAATTTTTATCAGAAGTTCTTTCAGGTTTATGAAGAATCCCAAATTGAACAATCAAATGTTCTGACAGTAATTTCGGTACAAAATTACACAAATCCTTATTTTCACGCCAGGCCATTTCGACAATTGCTTGCTCTCTGTGAAACTCTAGGAGTGTTTCATTCCTTTCATTTTGATTTATGTTTTCCTCAAATTCAATTCGACATTTTACTTCGTTCCAGTAAATTATTAATTTTTGGATGAAAAAGTCATAAAATTTGAAAATATTAATTTTATTATTGTCTATTAGGAAATTATTTAAGATCCCATTCGCATTACCGATGTCGTTTTTAAAAATTTCTGCGATCATTCGCAATTGCAAAGGAATTCCGATGAAATCACTTAAAACGCTTTTATAACAATTTATGCTTTTATTAAATTTCTCGATTAATTCTTCGGCGATTTCAGTTAATTCTGTTTCATCTTTTTCGGAATTATTTGTTTGCCAAAATTGAACTAGGAAATTAATTTGATTTTCTTTTGTGAATGGTTGAAGCAGAAAAGATTTTTGATTTAAAATTTTCTCAATTTCTTTTGCGAAATGTGTTCGGGTTGCGATCCAAAATTGATTTGTTTTACTTTCACAATATGCTTCTATGAATTTTAGAATCACTTTTTTTGTATCCGAATTAATTTCGTCATAGCCATCAAGCATTAAAATAATTTTTCCGTCATTTAAAAGTTGCTGAAACAATTTTTGCTCAAATTTTTTATTGATATTAAGAATTTGCATCAAACTTTCATAAAACGGAAGTTCAAGTTTTGCATGATCAGAAAACATTTCCGCGTATTGTTTTAAATCAATAAGTACAATCAAGTGATTTGAATTTCGTTTCTGTATTTTATATTTTAAGTGTTGTAATGTTGTTGTCTTCCCATAACCCGCACTTTGTGCAATAATAATTATTTTTATTTTGTCAGCATGATCCATTATTTCATCTCCTTCGACAGTGAAATCATCTTTTGAAATCAATGTTCGGGAAATATAAATTTCAGTCATCAAAAATGTTTTGATCTTTTTCTCTTGAATTTCATTAAATATTTCGGAACATTCGAATATTTCATCGAGAGGAATTTTTTGCAATATCTTGGATTGAGGGCGCAATATTTGATTCCATTTGACTTTTACTCCACGAAATTCAACGTCTTGAGAAAGAAAATTGATTTGTGATACTTCTGTCAAATCATTCCACATGAAAATATTTTGAGTTATTTGAACTTTTAAGTCTTTCAGAATTTCTTTTTCGTCAGTTTTGTTATAAGTATAAAAACAACTTTAACTTTAATGTTTTCCGTCAAGCTCGCAATCGAAGATGAAATGTCACCG
Organism: Propsilocerus akamusi; assembly: GCA_018397935.1. Taxonomy (NCBI): domain Eukaryota; kingdom Metazoa; phylum Arthropoda; class Insecta; order Diptera; family Chironomidae; genus Propsilocerus; species Propsilocerus akamusi. The sequence goes on from JAFFZY010000034.1 coordinate 13,915, forward strand.
ACTATTTCAGCATCTTGAATGATATAAAATGTCGGCTTAATATTGAAAGTTTTAAAATGAATGATCTTGTCTTTATGTTTGTGATCAACGAATTGCTCTATACTTAAGATTACATTGTCACATTCTGAATCTGGTATGCGATTTTGTTTAAAATATTTTTAAGAGTAAACATTGGAACGTTTGATTTTACCACCATCGCTTCTGACTCTGACTGAATACTTTCTGTCATGTTTATGCAATTCCATTGAAAATAGATCGCTTTCTCATGAATTCCTAGCACATTATTGAATTCCTTGATCATTGTACGCTCTTTTAAATAGGGATAAATAGCTTGCATGTCCAGATTGCAGTCATCGAAAAATTTGAAAAGATCTTCATAAAGTATTCGCAATGCATCCAATTCTAATTGTTTCTTTTTATAGACAGCTATAATTTGTGGAACGCGCACAATTAATTCAGCAATTTTTCTGTCTTCTCTAGCATTTTGATAAACACGATTAACTATATCTTCTTTTCTATATTCTGCTTCCTCATATTTGCTCAGGAGCGCTTTAAATGATTTTTCTCTATTAATGTTATTTGTTTTAAACGGTTTACATTGATTTTCATAAACCAAATCCATCGCCAGATGACATAGCTCATGAATCAATGTTCCTAAAATATCTTCACGTGATCGACGTGCAGCAATATAAATATGTTTGCAAATGGCAAATGGATAAACGTTTCCAGCAGTTGTTTGACGAGTGGTTGGATCAATTTCAATGACCGAGGCATTCTTAAAATCGAAAATTATATCAACTAAATTGTAATTCGCGACAATTTTAAGAATCTGCTTGCATTCATCCATTTTATCAAGTGCTTCAAAATATTCGCGAATTTGTAGGAAGTGATTTTTCGGATCGTTTGGGTTAAAATTCAATCGAGAAAATGTCATCAATTGTAAAATGTGAGAGTCATCAGGTTTTGGAAAATATCTAAGATAAGCTTGACGCAATTTACTCATTTCAAATGATTCTCCGGCGATCTTTTGTGAATCTTCTTGTGGGCCAAATGTGAAACCTTCGGAACTTAGAAAAGCAACAATTTCGTTTTTGTTATGCTCATAAGCACTTTTAAGTGCGGAATTATTGTCACAATCAAATACAGTTTTCAAATGAAGATTTAATCTAACAAATATTTCAACTTCTTCTAAATTTCCGTTTTTGATATTTTGGTGAAATGAACTATTATTGTTCGAACTTATCTGATTCGGTTCACTGCAGAACAACTTGTGGATTTCTACATTTTCCGTTTCCAATGCCATATCCAAAGCTCTTTTCCTTCGTCATTTTTCAGCGATGTATTAGCACCATGTTCGATTAAAAGTCTTACGATATCTGCATCGCCTGCGGTAACCGCAATATGAAGTGGTTTGTCATTGTTCCATTCATCAGACTGAAAGTTGACATCGGCACCATCTTCAATCAGTTTTTGAATTCTGGCACTACATGCTGAATTTTCAATAAACCAGCAAAGGGCGGCGCTCTTTCTTTTACGATTCATTTCTGCTGATATGTGAACTTGTTAACTGATGATTTGTAAGGAATCTTCTTGAAAAATTGATTGCAGCTTGATGTTTAGGGTGGTGAAATATAATCTAAAAATGGTCACAAAAAATCTTATCAATGTAATAGATATTTTTGTTTCGAAGAAAATATTATTTGAAAGTTTCAAATGTACGATTAGTTAGATGACACAGTGGAAGTTGACTTTACACCTGAAAATATGTTTATCTTAAAATATCTTTTCTCACCATGTAATGTAATTCAAAATTTCTCGCTTATTATTTGAGGAATATATTCGAATTTTGAAACTGTTTCCTCATGAAAAAAAAAAATATATCGAATCGATCGTTCAACTATTTACGCAATCTTTCTGCAATATTTCATTTATCTTTAAATCCCTTTTTTCTCCGCACCCTATACTCACTTTTTCTTTAAGTTTTGCACCCTGCCTCTCCTCTTTGTGAAAAGAAAACTTAGTGAAAGTTATACCGCTTTTGGTTCAAATTATGGGTATCAAATTATGGAGCAAGTATTTGTAACGAAATGAAAAACGTCTGTTTACTTCGGAATTTTCCAAACGAATGCCCACTTTAATGTTGCTATCTCTTTCTATATTGTTCTCATATGATATCGTGTTTTAGCGCAATAATGATAAGAGTTATCGAATTGATAAGGATTAAATTTATTTTTGTAAATGACATCAGAAAATCGAGCACACAGAGATTATTTTTTCATGCGACTTGACTTTTCATTAAAATTTATTTCAATCTAAAACTTTAAAGACTTTAAAAGTGAAACTTGCCTCACATTCTTCAGAACTGTAATGATAGTCTGTTGACGATTATCAGTCAAAAACTAAGAATATTATAAGACCAAAGTGAATAAAACTCTCAAAATAAATATTTCCCAGAAATTTTCTTAAGAAACTTTTTTTTTCGGAAAAATTCTTTAAAATTTCATGTTTGGCTCTGATGACATTTTGAACATTTGACAGACTGACGGTTGCTTGATTCCAATGTCAAATGTTTTTTTTTTTTTTCGTATTTTTCAGCGATTTATCAGCACCATGTTCAACTAAGAAGAGAATGACGATATGCAAATACATATTTAGTGACCAGAAGAATCATTACGATCTAGTCTAGAGAGATAAAACTTCACTAGGAAGGAGGAAAATATTTGTCGGATTTTACGGATGCTATTTACTTAACTAAATATATCATTTTTATCCCGTCACACTTAAGAGAAATTGTATTATATTTTACTTTAAATTCAAGATTTTAATGATCTTATTTATGAATTGTGGAAAACTTCAAATCCTTCCATCCCAAGATAAGAAATTTGTGCACTTGCATCTATTTTTTAAAATCCTTTTTTCAATGATTAATCAAGGCCAGGATCAGAAATCAATTATTATACTGACGACACGACAATGAAAAATTACGTGTCCTGAATATCCTTTCATTTCAAAACCTTTATAAACTTTTCAGTTTCTTCGAAAAGTATCAATAGATACATCTGTACACAATTTCGTCGAGGTTCGTCGATGTCTATAGTCACTATAGTATAGTGGATCCGATAAAATTGGATATAGTGGGGCGAGGTTAGTCCATTTAAGATCCAGAGCTATCAAAAATTAGAAATTATCAAACAGCTCATCCCGAATCGAAATTTCAAAATGTCACCAGAGCTGGTCATAAGAAAATAAATCATTAATGCACTCTCAACTGAATGATGTCTGCAATTGCCAATGATCAAGTTAATAATCCACATTTTAGGACAACTAGAAGACGTATAAAGAAGTCGAAATAGACATTTATTAAGAATTAATAACATTAATCGTGTCTCTGTCAAATATGTAATTTGTCCTTCATCTAAATTGTTCATCATGCACTTAATTTATGCTAAAACTTGTTGACCCATTTTATATATATATAATAGCAAAAGTTCTATTTTTTTGGCTGTCTCGTGGCTGGTTTATTGATTAACAATTTACACAATACAATAGAATTAGTACATTTAGACTTATATGATAATCACATGGCATTCTTTCATAAATTGCAGTCATCATCATCAGCTTAAATCTGTTAACATTCAACGAATTTCCTCGATGATGGCGAAACAACGGCATGATGTTTTCCTTCATTTATTGCGTAATTCCGCATTGGTGGGTACTCACACATTTATGTATGGCTAATTTGAACCAATGAACGGAAAATATTTTGCGTTTGTGTCAGAGCCTGGCTATGTAGTTTACACAGATTGTGTCCCTTGGTGCTTATAGCTTAGTATTACATGAAATGCATTTATTATAGATGTATAGTTAGGCAAATAACATTCGGCAAAATTGTATAAAAACGAAAACATCCGATCAATAAATCATATCAGAAAATTTCTTCGCCACGTTGTCATAAATAATACAATTTTTTAAAGTAATAAAGTAAGTGAAATAAAGTATATTATTATAAAGTCTTTATAACAAAATCGAGTAAATTATATTTTTCTCTGCCCCAGCAACATCAGTATTGAGGATCATTAAGTCACAGAGTTCAGCAGTAGCGAGACATTATTCAAACGATCAGCATCGAAACGTGAATTGTTATTATTTATCCTGCAATCGATGAATTAAATAGCAAATTTTGTGGAAAATTATATTAATTTTGTTTAACAAAGCATGCAGCATTTAAGCGAAGCTGAAAAAGGTGAGTGAGACTACAACTACATGCACTGCTCTATTGGCAAATAAGCTATTTCACATTTAAAAATAATTTTTAAAATAATAAACTAAATACGTATATAAATGGATGATAAAAGTAAAAGTGATCCAAATGAGGGGAAGGCTAAGCAGAAATATAAACAACAGAACTAACTTTTATAGCGTCTTTTTCACATTTCCAATCGATTAAACCCCATTAAAATGTTTATTCTTTGTGCTCGTTGTTTATATCGCCAAGCCAATGAAGAAGTCTGTTGAAGGGGAAAGCTCATTTATGTGAATTGTTGTTGCTCTCGCTCTCGTTGGTGTAAATCAACGGTTAAAGAACGATATTGTAACTTAATCAAGCGAATTTTATATGCTTCAACATAATTGCCCATTGACTTTTTCAAGTTTCATTTCTCTGTCTCTCACTCACTTTGAAGTCTTATACTGTTATACTGAGCGCTGAAAGCGAGTCATTTAATAGCCATCGATATTTTTGTATACATTATTAATTAAAATATTAAAATTATTGCACGAAACCAACGATCGAAAGAAAATTAAGCAAAAATTAATGAACGATTTTTTGTCGAACGACTGAATTAATGAAAGCTCATTCAAATAAAACAACAAAAAGCTTGTTGGTGTCGTAATAACCGCAATAATTTTTTGGGTAGCTAGGGAATTTAGTTAAATTTACTCTGCTTTTAACGATTCCATTTCTCTTTTTTGTTTCCCAATTGATCAGCATTGGATGAACACTTAATAATAAATGCAATCTAAAAATTGATATTTTAATTAGTTACTGAAATTTATAGAGAATTTTACTCCACCCTACCTAGTTGTTTTGATTTGCTGGGCAAAATATGTAATTTGCGACGCATTTATTAGTATGGTATGAAAAAAGACAGTTATTTTGGATTAAACTAATAAACAATCATAAAGTAAATTGTTTGTTCATTTGATGTTCACATCATATTAATAAAAATTGAGGTTTTATTTAACGAAATATTACATGCAAGTACATTTAAATGATTTTGTTTGGAAGGGAAAATAACATAGCCAGTGCTATCGACGGTAAGTACAATTCCAGCACATCCTGAGCTGAATAAATAAATTGTACACTTAGGACCACTGGAGAATCCAGACTAAAATGGTCCACCAATTAGATTTATGCAGCTGTTACTGCTATTTGCACCAATGCAGTTAATTCTGTACTCATCTTTGCAGACATTTATTGTGGCGCTGGTGTTCCGTGGCATGCACCATGCTTCCGATTCTGAAGTAACTGACAAAATCCTAATTTCCTTTTTGTTAAAATTTATAGGATTAAATTTAAACTCACTGTAAATAAATGCGAAAACGAGAAGGTAGGACAAACGAATTCATAATGGAAAACCTTCTCTGACGCATGGCAAGATTTATCTGTAAGAAAAATCTTCAATAATAATTTGATTCAGAGATCTATCTCTGATGAATATGGCGATTTCTCTGTAAGAAAAATATAAAAGTCTTTCGCGTTTGAGTACAAAAACTAGACTGAATTTTATTTAACATGTGAAATAAAAGAACAAAACAATAATTGGATCACATTTTGCTTATTTGATAATGAGGAAAATATTGAAGCAACTTTGTCATAACCAGTTTTCTTGGCTGACAACTGTCGATCTAATGAAACTGCGTAACTCGAGAATAGCCAATTGCATCAGCATTCAACTTGGTAATTCAAATGCTGATCAAGCAGCATTATTCTTGGAAAAAGCGCATGCAGTTTAGCGAATGTGGGAAGCGCATGCAAGCATCGCCTGTAAAAATTTCCCATCCAATAACTAAGAATCACATTTTAACGAAAAAAAAAATACAAATCCTCTAATCGGTAACCGCCAAATTTCGCATCATCTGATCAGTTTCGCAATGATCTATCGATCTGTCCCTTTCGTTTTGGCGCCAAATAAATTGCGCAAAAATTACATAGCCCTTTCTTTTCCGTCGTTATTTAATAAGTATAGTTAAATTAATTCAGTGAAGCTCATCGCTATTGGTAAATAATATTAACTGAAAATAACATCAATGCAGCCAAAAATTTCTTATCCAAGCCTTAATTCATCATAGTTTTTCGGGATCAAAAATTCCCATGGTCAAAGGTCGATGATAAAAATTTGTTCTTTGAAGCCATCCGATCTGAGACACAAAAATCGAGTTCCACTGAAATATAAAATTCCAAAAGAAAAATCCTGTCCAAAAATCAAACTGCTGGTCAGAAGAAAATATTAGTTTATTGAAAAATCATAAAGAGCTGCACGACATAGAAATTGTTTGAATCCCGACTTTGCAGTCGATGAAAAAAGTATGCCAATTTAATATTGAAATGTAATTCATATAATTAATGTCCCTTAAATAATTTTAGGAGAGAATAAATTTCTTGCATTGTTAAACCTATTGTGCTTCGTGTTAAATAATTACACAATTTCTCGTCGCAAGTATTTATTCTGTCGAAACCCTGCTTCAAACAGTTTCCCCCTACTCAAGATCCTGAACCCCGTTGACGAAATTTAACAGCTGGCGATCCTGCCAGGATTCTTGGGTCACTATGTCTATAGCCCAACACTTCTCACAATGCCCGAAGTGCATGAAGGAAGTTGAAGAAGATGATCACATAACATGCTCAGCATGCGATGACCGATATCATTCAAGATGCATCACGGATGCCCCAGTATTTGCGAAGACTTGGAAATGTCAATTCTGCATTGATGAACACATGACGGCAAATCCGAAAACCGCATATCAGCCCACTCAGGAAGACGTGTTGAATCCTTGCCTCGTGTGCAATCAAGTTTACAACGGTAGAAAGGCAATGATCAAGTGTAGAATATGCGGCATATGGGTACACTACCGTTGCATGAAAATTGCGTCATTTACAAAAAAATGGATATGCAACGACTGCAAAGCCGATCCAGAAGCAACGAAGAAAGCCAAACAAGCAAAAGAAAGTGTGAAAACACCAATTAAAGACAAAGGAAAAGCGATAGAAAAAAAAGCCATGCTCCGAGCAACAAAAGCAAAGGTTCCCGCCAAAGCGCCAAGCAGCTGAAAATGAAGCTGATTGAAGAAGAAAAGCAGCTCCACCAGAAGAGGCTCCAAGAACTACTAGAAAAGGAGCGTGAAATTGAGGAAGAATCGTTTGATGATGATGACTCATCAGAATATTCAAAAGAAGAAGAGGATGAAAAGGTGAAAAGACGGTACACCCAAAGCTGGCTCGATGATCAAGGCGAAATCAGTGTAAAGAAAAATTCATCCTCAGATGTCACCGAATGCAGCAACGAGCTGGCCAAATTTTTGAAACAACAGTCATATGTCGATCTTCCAAATTTTGATGGTGATTACCTAGCGTGGCCATCTGCTAGGAATTTCCGGGGACAGTCCCCGATTTTCAACATTTGTCCCCGGTCCCCGAATAACACAATTTGTCCCCGATTTTCAATTTTTTTAAAAATTTTGAAAATATTTTTGCATTTTTATAAATTATAATGCTGATTAAACGATTAATTAAAATTAAAAAACAATATAAATTTTTATAGCGTCTTTTTTTTAAAATTCGCGCCAAAAAAACTCATCGTTTCACTTTCATTCTGTTTCAACCTGCTCTAGCAAAATTATTTCATGATTCTCTATAGAAGTCCTGATTGGAGCTTAGTTGAGAAATCTTTAGATTTCTTTCTTGAACACACCAAATCACAAATTATTGATGAAAGTTTTCTTCACGATGAATTCAATCAATTAATTCCATATGTTAATCAGCAAAAGTCAGATTGGATTAATTCAAACGCATCGGCGGAGCTTATGTGGACGCAAGTTTCTACTCATTTTCGTGAAAATAACACACGACTTACTAATATTGAGATTTTGGTGGAATTTGCAATGAGTGTCGCAGGAACTTCAGTGGAAGTTGAGAGAATTTTTCCAATGATCAACAGATTTTGGAATTGTGATAAAAGCCAGCTGCAAATGGACACAGTAAATGCGTGTATTTCCATTCAATATAACACTGATTTGAGCTGCTCTGAGTTTTACAAGGAGATCAAAGGAAATTCAGACTTTTTGAAGAAGATCCATAGCCAAGAAAAATATCAAAGTTAAATTATAAATGCCATTTAAAATGATTAAATAAAATGAATTAAAAAAATACATAAAAAAGTCATGATATTGAGGAAATTGTGCAAAATTTTTGCACTCATAAACATAAAAAAGTTAATTTTCTGTGTTTTTACAAAAACAAAAAATTGTCCCCGATTTTTTTCAAAATGTCCCCGAAAATTTTTAAAAACCTGTGGCCACGCTCGACTGGCTCTACTTTTTCAATGCCTATAATGAGTCCAAAAGTCTCTTCAGCAGCACTCAGAGCAAAAATCGAGTGATGAAAGCTATCACAAGCAAGAGCGTAATCAACAAAGTATCAAGCCTGCTAGCAAATCCTCAGACGGTCGATGACGCCATTAACTTGCTGAACGAAGATTACGGGGACTCCACGAGAGTGTTGAAAGCATGTGTATCAAAAATCAAAAGCGCAGAAAACCCATCCGAAAAGAAGCTGGAGACCATTAGAAACTTCGCGATGCTGATAGTGTCATTAGCCAGCAACATAAAGGTACTCGGTAAGCACAGCCAAGACTATAACTTCACGCTCATAGATGAAATGGCAGAAAGGCTCCCGTTTCGTCTACAAACACAATGGAATCGCGAAAAGCGACGTCAAACAGAGCGAGGTAACGAAATATCGATAACGAAATTCAGCGAGTGGCTGTACAGGGAATCCAAAGATTATGTCGGTTTGAAAGCAATTAGTTCAACAGCTCCAGCATCGACACCTCATCCCTCAAGATTCAAGCCTCAAGTAAACGTACATCAATCAGCCGAATCAAGGCCAACAGAAAATCGAAAATGCCTAAAATGTAAAAGTGATTCTCATTACTTGCTGGAACAGTGTAAAGAATTCAAAGAAATGTCACCAGAAAACAGATTTGATTTAGTCAAGAAATTGAACCTGTGTTACGTATGCATGAGAGGCCCACATCAGTCCAGCAACTGCAGGCGAAGAAAACGTCAAGATGGAACTATCATTTATCGGCATCATCTCATTCGAACAAGAAACGCATTTGCAAATAGTCCCACGTATCATAATAACAACTCGCAAGCAGCATCAGGCTATCCAAGCGCATCAATAAATGCCGGAGCATCAACATCCAGAGCAACTCAATCACAGAGCAACGGAATAACACCACAAATGCACTGCAATCTGCATAATCGGGATGAAGGCCGCACTCTGTTTCGTATTTTACCAGTGGTGATTTCAGGACCAGGCGGCGAAATGACAGTTCATGCGCTAATTGATGAATGTTCCAATATGATTTAAATATGAACTAAATTCAATGAAACTGAAATACGGAATATTTTGATAAAAGAAAATACGGAATGTCCTGGTAAAGTCATATCGAAAAATATTTTAGATTACAGAAATATTCATTACGAAAAAACAAACACGATTTTACGTTTCTTCAAATTCTGTACTTTTTCTATTTTAATTAATTTAATAGGGAAAGATGAATTGAAAGCTATAGAAAACGTTATAGACGAAATTAGGTTCTATGAAATAAACACGATTTTACATTTCTTAGAAGCTAAGAATTATTTTTTAAAAGATGAATTGAAAATTCTAATGGGGATCAAACTAAATGGCGGAACAATTTTTCATTTCGTTTTAGACCATTATTGGCGTTACATCAATATATTCGATGATATTTGGGAAATGCATGAAGAAACATTTAACGACGAAGAACTTAAGGAAATAGTCTTATCTAAAAACATTTTAATTTTAGCTTCAAAATGTGCCAATTGTTTCGTAAATAGCACATGGTTTCACAAATGTGTAACTGCTTTAAAAAAATGGCTAAACACAGAAGACATTAAATGAATGCTTCTTGAAGATACAGAATATGAAGAATATAGCCAAATTGGGAGTGATTTTAAATTTGACGATAAAATCAAAACTCTCGGAAATCGGGTTGAATTTATTGAACGACATTTTAAGGATGAGATGAAAGAAGTGATTGAGCTTTTAAATGAAAGAATATGTCATCTTAAAAATGAATACAATAAAAGAAGGGGGTATAAACAATTTGAATAATAAATTCAAGCATTATCGTCGATTTTGAAAATTGAAATTGTTTTATAGCTGTTCCATTCAGATGCTCTAAGCCAAGAGCATTTAATGTTAAATTACGGAAACAAAAAATTTCATCTTAAAATTATTGAATAATAATTTGGACTCATTGATTATCAAAAAGCATTCGACTCAATTGAACATCCCTATTTGTGGAAAGCTTTGAAGTTACAAGGAGTACATGATAAATACATCAGAATTATCAAAAATATTTACGAAAAATCGACAGCGAAAATCAAACTTGAGAAAGAGGGAAGATCATTCAAAGAAAAAAGAGTCCGATCCAGACAAGGCGATCCATTATCAACAAAAATTATTTAATGCGGTGTTACAATTGATCTTTATGGGTCTGTGTTGGAATAATAGAGGACTAAATCTTGGACGAAAATGGCTTTCAATATTCGCTTTGCTGATGATATTGTTGCTTTTGCTGAAAACAAGGAAGAATTAATTGCGATGATCAAAGAGCTGACACTTCAAGGCCAGTCGGATTGTTGTTAATTGGGACAATCCATATCATTTATTTTCATATTCTTTTCTTTCTTTGAACTCATAACAGGAATTTACTTTGAAAAAGTTAAACCTTTTGTAAACCTGGTCCTGAGCAGGTTTACAAATCGTCTAATCCTAAATTTGGTTTAACTTGTTTAGTGAGAACGGCTGTAAGTGTTTCAGGATCATTGATCCGAGAGATATCGGCTGAGTTTAAAACTTTTCAATAACATTTTTATTAATAAATTTCGAAGCTATAATATTGTAAATATTTGAAAGTTTTTCGCGCAATAAAGATTAGTAATAATATCTCCAATAACACAGTTTGTAAATTTTGGATATGCTTACAGATTGCTTATAAAATTCTTCTGATTTCATTATTTCTTGAAATTTTTCGGTCAATGCGTCATTTATAAATGCTCTGACAGCGACATTTCTCATTTCAACCCAAAATTTGAAAAATGATGTGCAAGATCATCTAAGATTTCTTGAGAATTTAAGTTCTTCTGAATTTCAATCAAAACTGATTCGGCATAGAAGTATTCAGCAATGTTCGATGAACAAATTCATAATTTTTATCAGAAGTTCTTTCAGGTTTATGAAGAATCCCAAATTGAACAATCAAATGTTCTGACAGTAATTTCGGTACAAAATTACACAAATCCTTATTTTCACGCCAGGCATTTCGACAATTGCTTGCTCTCTGTGAAACTCTAGGAGAGTTTCATTCCTTTCATTTTGATTTATGTTTTCCTCAAATTTAATTCGACATTTTACTTCGTTCCAGTAATTATTAATTTTTGGATGAAAAAGTCATAAAATTTGAAAATATTAATTTTTATTGTCTATTAGGAAATTATTTAAGATCCCATTCGCATTACCGATGTCGTTTTTAAA